>JASSUY010014495.1:6041-18352 GCA_032466535.1 Forpus xanthops | reverse complement strand
TAAGAATCTGCATTAATAAACCCACCATCCCTGACATGAAGCCTCATTTGCTGTTTTGCTTTAACTTTAAAGATAAAAGGCACATTTTTTTTGTACTGATAATTTTGAATTGGCAAACTTGATTATACCTTAATCATGCTTTTTTTTTTTGAGTACCCTTGAGTAGCTTTTTAGTGCTCACAGATGTCAGTGTCATGTACAGATCACCTCAACAGCATGTGCCAGTGCAGTAAACCGTCTTCTGTTTCTGCTTTCACAGGCAAATCGGACCTGCCCAATTTGTAGAGCTGATGCTTCAGAAGTGCACCGTGATTCAGAATGACCAATCTAAGAGCACAAACACGGTTTGGGTGTTCCTGTCATGTGTATATACAAGCTATCTATTAAACTTACCCCATATGGCTTCCAGCCCGCCCTTTACACAAGAGGGTCGATGGACCTTACTTTGCACTGTGTGACTTAATTAATTATAAAGTGTATAACTAGTCTTCACAGTTATGGGATTGTTATACTAACAGAGTGAGTGGAACTCCAAAGATTTTTATTTTTGGGTTTGGTTGGTTGGTTGCATTTTTTAGCTTACTTTTGTGTGTGCACTAACATTCCCTGGTTTTTGTGTGATCATTCTGAGTGTTGCTGCGAGATTACTGTGGATGTAATCTTTTAGCATGTGCTTTTGTATAAAAAACATGAAGAAAAAGAGAAAAAAAATGGTAGCTCCAGACCATATAGCAATCTACCTTATATAGAGCCTTCAGATACTGTGAGTGGAAATGGATGGTGCGAGTGTGTGTTTGCTTGTGAGAGGGTGCTTGACGCATGCTTGTGGCTGAGTGTGCACGTGTGTCTGAGAACCTATATACCAGCATGTACTGAGAACGTATGTGTGTAATAATAATTATGCTGCAATGTATAATCTTGTGTGTTATTTAAACAGTACTAGTACTGTACACTGGTTCCTTTCCTTGTGTTTGCGTTGCACACTGAATGCAATGGGTGCAGCAATTACAGACATTTAGTATTTCCCCTCCAATATACTTACAGGTATAAAGACCTTTCCACCTACTGCTCCAACAGCTGTTATGCTTCCCCTTTATTGGAGGCTTTAAATGTGTACCACTAAAGAGCGCAGTGATTGTTCATATATGAGTGACCTTGGGGTTATTAGTGTATGTTTAAAAGTCTGGATTTTTAAATGGCTTATTTACAAGTTATTTTATCAATATAAAGTTGCAATATCGCACAAATCATTTAGCAATATTAATATTTTCAGTTGCTAATATGAATATAAATGCTTTTATCTTTTTAAATTTTTCCAGCTGGGTTTGCCAGTTACGTGCTTCCTCCATGAAAGGAAGCAGAAAGGACTGAGGGTCTTATGCAACAGCTCTTCACTTTTGGCCATTGTACTTGCTAAGAACATAATCTTTTAGCTTATAAACATTGGCTTTAATCACATACATTCATTGTTATTTACAGGGGAGTTTGTATACAACTAAAATAACTTGTAAAAGGTTACAGTTTTATTTCTGCAACTTTGTGAATAAAATAAAACTTTTTTAGCATTTTCCCAGAGAATTAGAAATTTCTTATTTCCTTCATTGTACCACAGGAGAAGAGTTTTGGTCACTAGTTGCAGAATTCAGTTGCCATTATGCTGCTTCCTGCCCTTCCTTATTTCGTGATGAGTGTACTGTGAAGAAGGAACTCCCTTCGTTTTTGCAGTCAAGTTTCCAAAGCACTCCACTGTAGGAGAAAATTAGAACAGAACCTTCTAGAACAGTGCTGTGGAACAGGAGGTGATAACTTCTCTTCAGGTGCTTTGAATAACCTTTTTTGGGGCTATTGCAAAAAAATGTAAGAGCTTCCTTTATAACATTCAGACTGTGAACATCATGAGTATGTTCTAGCAAAATACTTAGGTCTGCCTATACCGTAGCTGCTCAAAGGATGCACTTTTTATGACAAAATTCTTACCCTCTTACAGTCTCATTGCTTGGGTTGCAGCACTGCAAGTGGCACAATCAGCAATATTGCTGCATCTTTGCCAAACTCAGCTTTACATCCATTCTTGATCATTTCTCATGCTTTTTTATGCTGCTGTGCTTTAGTATTAGTCAAACAGCATTGGATTTTCTCCATGCTGATATCCCTCTTTGAAGATTCTACAGACCAGCCACGGCTCTTGGTGCAGATAAAGTGAAAGCACAATTTTGCCCTGTTTCAGATGCTCTTCCTTCTGTTTAGTTATGCAGGTAGTTCTCAGAACCAATGAGTCTTTCCATACCTGTCCATACTTAAAAACACTAAATAAATAAAAACAGTGTTACGTGAACTTCAGTATTAGAATTTCTCCCCTACTGCAGCGGAGTTAAAAACCAGGCTTTTCACAGTAACACATAGTGGGTTAAATTGCATGTAATAGAATTTATTTTTTTTAACAAATATAAAATCATGCTGTTTAGGAAGCGTAAGCCACATATGTCTTACAAACCTTGGACTTTTTTATAGAACTGCAAAAGAGAAAGTTCTGTGTGTACAGATCTCAGCATATCATGACTGCGCTCGGTAGTCAGTTCTAAGCATGGAAAGGAGGCCACTTGTTCTAAGCTAGATACAGATGAACGGGACACATTTTTCTGAGGCCAAGGGAAAGTGGTCCTCTCTCTGTAATTGGAGAAATTCTGATGTGTGATGTCCCTCATTCCCCAGTAAAACCTTGTGAGGTGGTGGGAGATGGAGGGTGTGAGCTGGTAAAGCCCTGAAATAAATCATTGCACTCTCATGGCTCATCAATCCTGGAAGGGTCCTGTTGTTTGCGTGGGACTCCTGCAGATGCTTGTGGACTTGGTTCCTGTGGCTGGTGTGTGCGAGCGGCAGCACATGGGGATGTTCAGGGCAGCGCAGGAAGCGACGGCCGCGTCCTCCTGCTGCTGAGGGAGGGGGGTGCTCGTCCAGGTGCTGCGCACATCTGTGTGTGGTGCTACAGCCTGACACCGTGCCTGGCAACCCCCAAACTCAGCAACGCTGTTCTGGTGTTTGTTGCCTTTCTGCCATCAGCTGGCTCTTTCTTCCCAATGAAAATGAGAAAAACTGTAACATGTTTGTTTTATTATGTTGTCACTGCTGTGGGGTTGTTTTTGTTTCCTACTGCTAGTTTGACATTCTGGTGGGTATCAAGGCCTACAGATAATTCCAATGTCTCATTTTTGTGGCTTTACAAAAAAAAAAAATAAAGCCTTTTTGTTGTATGCCATTTTGTACAGGCTCCTGAATGTGATTTCACAACAATTATTGCATTATGTAATTCTTGGGATAAGATTTACCAACTTTTTTAACAGTAGACAGCACATTTTTGACTGAGTTATCTTTAGGCCTTTGTAAAAGCTGTGTTGTTTTCCTTTGGTACATTGTTACCTCATTTTCCTACGTGTGTTTCAGATTTGCTAATGATAATGATCGCTTATGGGTTTTGTTGGAATTGTATTTTGTTGAGTGTTTTCTTTAAATCATATGCTATTGTATCATTTAACATGTAGTTTTAAATGTATTATAAATATCTGTAACCAAATCATTTGAAGGCTTGATAAATTTTTAACAAAATTTGTACATTTTTTATGAGAGTTACTAGTAATGCTTTACTAGGTAGTGCAATCAATTATTTTTAATCCCTGTGCCCAATTTCAGAGTTGAGAGAGTTGTTCAGTAATAAATGTATGATGTACACTTACACAGCTCTGTCTTCTTCTTTCTGTCATGAAATGGTTCACTCTCATGGTGCAGTGAAAGGTGTTTCCTCTCTTTGCTGTCATTGTCCATGATCACACAAATCTAGGTATTTGCCACAGGCATGTGACAGGGGGAAGTTTTGCCATTTTAATCATAGTGCAGGGCAGACCTTTTAATCCTCTTTGAGAGACCATAAGAAATCTATATGCAGTGTTGTGTCATACTGTTGAAAGTGTGAAATAACTGTCATACATTGAACTCAAAGTTTTGCCTAAACCATCAGCTTTCTGAAGATATTACTAGTCAAAAGGAAACATGCAGGAACGGAGGCACTCCTTGGATTTACTATTTGCACTGTCTTTCAGCTGGAGATGCATGTGTTACACTTTGCAATGCCCTAACAATGGTAAAAGAAGGCATCCTGAGTAGAGGATGAAACTGAATAGTAGGGAGTTTCATTAGCCAGGGCGACACAAAGCTGGTGGTGAAACAGCAAGTTGCTTGGGTTTTGTTTTAATGAGGTTATGTAAATTGTGTTGACAAATGTAGTTATTTAAAAGATTTTCATTTACACAGCTTCCTCAATAGCAGGTGTTGGTGGTGCTCAGACCCATTTGAAGATCCACTGATGTCAGTGATGCTTGTAGAGCCTAAGTGACAATGATGGAACATGACAGTCCTGGTGACTGGTTACAGCTGATACCAGCAACGCCCTGAGAGCAGAGCAGGGGCTTCCTGGTAAGTAGTTTAGAATAGCTCAAGTTGGAAGTGACCTATAAGATTCATTGTCCAACTCCCTGCTTCTCTCAGGACTACCTAAAACTAAGCCATGTGGCTGAGAATGTTGTTCAGATGCTCCTTGAGTTCTGATGGGCTTGGTACCAGGACCACTTCCCCAGGGATCCTATTCCAGCGACCAGCCACCCTCTCAGTGAAGAACCTTTTCCTCATTCCCAGTCTGAACTTCCCTGGGTGCAGCTTCATTCCATTTACTCGTGTCCTGTAACTGGTTACCAGAGAGAGCAAATCAGCAGCTCCTTTCCTGCTGCCTCTCTTGAGGAAGCTGTAGACTACCATGAGGTCACCCCTTAGCGTTTTGTAAGCTGAACAGACCAAGTGACCTCAGATGCTTTCTGGAAGTCTTGCCCTTGCTATTTTCAAGGGCCTTTACCCTTGCACCATCAGGGTCCCCTACTCTGGACATAAATAGTTTGATGTCCTTATATTGAGGCACCCAGAGCTGCACCCAGAACTTGAAATGAGGCCACACCAATGCTGTCCAGGGTGGCCAGTCACCTCCCTCAACCAGCTAGCTGTGCTGTGCTTGATGCACCCCAGGGTACAGCTGCTCTTTTGGCTGCCAGAGCAGACTGCTAACACACATTCAACTTGCCATCAACCCAAACCTCAAATGTCTTTCCACAGGGCTGCTTCCCAGGCTCACACTTCACAGCATTACCTCATCCTAGGGGGAGAAGTGGCCCTTTCTCTTGTTAAATTGCCTATGGTTAGTGATTGCAGTGCTTTCTGGTCTATACAGGTCAATCTGTAAGGCCTCTTTACCCTTGAGGGATACCACCACTCTGTCTGGTTAGCAGTGTTTGACTTAACCTGGTGATGCTTGGAGGGTAAACATGACTAGGTGAAAACCAAAACATGCAAATAGATTCAATACTGATGATCTGCAAATGTCACATAAATTCTGCGTTTATCTTCTGTATATGTTCATGGTTTACTTAGTCATGGTATATATTCAATATTGCATGTATAGTTCTGGCCATCTGCACCCAAGTAATGCAAATTGAAATTGGGAGGAAGATTGCATGATAGGCGCAATAGGGAACCTAACATACGTGCCGCCAAAGATACAACCTTGTGCTTCAGTTCAGCAGAATACTGACAACGAAGAATCATTATATAGTAATTATTGAGACTGAACATTAAAGAGGGGGAAGAGTGCTGTAAGCTAAGGAAGAGTGTCTGTCCGAAAGCAAATGGATGCAAGTTATGTGTGTGTGTGCTTAGGAGGCAAATTAGAAAAAAATGTCCCAAGCAGCTTTCCAGCTAGACCAGTGAGATTAAGAAGCTCTTTTACGAGCTTAAATTCCTTAATGAAAGGGTTTATGTGACATTGTTTCCTGTGATTGCAAGGAGTTGGCCGTAATGAGGTCTCAGGAAAATTATGTTCAGATTTTGGTACAATATCAAAGTCCTCCTCCTCTTTCCCCTGAGCAGAGCAGTGAGATTTTACGTTGAGAGCTTCTTTCTGGAATGATCTCAAATATGGACAGTCAAAATGTACTGCTCTGGAAATCAGGGAAATCCAAGTAAGAATAAGATATTCAGACTGCCGAACAGAGCTGGCTTTTCATGTTACAGTTTCCTCCGCCACAACAACCTGTTCGTTGGACCGGATGTGCTGCATCCAAGGGTTCCTCAGGAGCTGCCCTGTTTGCAAATGCTCCCTATTAAATTCAAAATCTTACAGACTGAGAGAGTGATCCCAAGCAGCTGGGGAATGTCAAACCTTCCACCAGCCTTCAGAAAATACTGGATTGATGCTCAAAGAAACTACAGGTCAGTAATGCTCACTTTTTTTTGGGAAAAGCAAATCCTCTCAAGGCATATTTCTTTGCATATCAAAGAGGAACTGCTGTTTGCATGGATTTACCAAATGTAAATCATGCAGACTGTGTCTGCCTCTACCATGCTTTTTGTAACAAAGCATCTGGATTTATGCCTGAAGGGAGAGTGGAGATGCCCTTTGTCCCCACTGTGGCAAGGCTTTCATCACTGTTTGCTACAATGTTACATCCAGGTTGGATGAGTCGAGAATTGGATAGAAAACTGGTTGTGTGGTCTCTTCTCCCATGTAACCAGGGATAGGACAAGAGGAAATGGTCTGAGGCTGCTCCAAGAGAGGTTTAGGTTGGATGGTAGGGACAATTCCTTTCCTGAAAGGGTGGTCAGGTATTGGAACAGGCTGTCCAGGGCAGTGGTGGAATCACTGTCCCTGGAAGTGTTCCTAAGCTGTGTAGAAGAGGCCCTTAGTGACATGGTTTAAGTGGTGGCCTTGGCAATGCTGAGAAATGATTAGACTTGATGATCTTGAAGATCTTTTCCAACCTGATTAATTCTGTGATTCTACAACTCTTGCATAGAGATAATCTATACAGACATTAAAGAGGCCATAAAACTGAGCCCTGCAGAGCTAGTGGCAAGATGAACCCTAGTGAAGATGACATCTGCTTAGCTGCTGCCTCTGTGACAGGATTTTGTCCCATTCCCTCTGGATGCTGTTCCCTGACAGCTCCAGCAGATGTGTGTGTGCTGCAAACAACTTCTGGGGTGCAGCACTGGCCTGTGCAAAATTTTAGGCACCAGTTTAATGACAGGCAGCAGCCAAATCCAATTCCTGTGAGCTCTGCTGGATTAGGCAGTGTTCCCAACAACAGAAAACTTATCTTTCTGGCAACAATTCATCTAAACTCACCATGTACTGTGTGTACAAACTGTATGGTTAGTACTGTGGAACAGACATGTTTTGTGGTCTGTCACAGTGTTTACTGTCTCTATATGGGAATCATCCTGGGGACCTCCTCTTGACTTGCTCAAATAGCTTCATGTTCTTCTCATGCTGGCAACACCAGAACTGCACGCAGTGCTCATTCTGTGGCAGCAGGCAGAAATAATTTTTGCTATAACCCCATGCCTGAAGCAAGAGGTGTTACCTGTCCTAATCTGTTAAGATCTCATTGTATGCCTTGTAAATCTTTCCCAGGGTATCAGAAACCTGGAGCACACACAAGATTTGCTCATGCTGATTAAGGAGGATGTTTCTTGGGAATCCATGGGTACCAAAGCCTGCCTTCCCGGGGATTGCCTCAGAAGTGGGATTTGGCAATCGATCACTCCAAAGTGAGTGCATAACTTTGCTTCTGATGGGTTTTGCATCCCCCTTGATGACAAGGGGAATCTCAGCAAGAGCTTCAGAAGCACAGATGGGTCTGTTGCTGACATATACAACTTGGTTGCTTGAATTTCTGCCCTCAGTTGATGGACTATTAGGTAGGTGTCTCTGTAGAGAGAAAAGGAAAGATATGCCTGCATTTTGATGTTGTTTTAGGACCATAGCACAAAACCTTCATCAGCACAGTGGGTTCTACATACCCTCATCCCTCCTCCCCTTTGACTTGCCCCATCCCAACACAGTGCTACCCCTCAGCAGTAGTGGGGTCACTGGTTATTGCTGAGCTGAACCAGTTTCCTGGCAGTTGTGCCAATGACGGCACAGCACAGACACAGCTAACGACAGTACTGCTGACAAGTTGTCTCCTTGTAACTCTACAGTGTGCAAACAGCTCTGCCCTTCTGCCACACGGTCCCCGTAGTCCAACTGTCTGTCCAGTTCAGGGCTGACCGAAAGTTAAAGCTCATTGTTAAGGACATTGTCCAAATGCCTCTTCAACACTGACAGGTTTGGGGCATCTGCCACCTCTCTAGGGAGCCTGTTACAGTGTTTGACAATCCTCTCTGTAAAGATATGTTTCCTAACATTGTCTGAACATCCTCTGATGCAGTTTAAACCATTCCCACAATTTATACTTGTGCCCGGTGCTCCTCTGTCCCAGGTGCAGAATCCAGAATTTGGACTTGCTAAATTTCATCCCATTCATTCATTGCAAATGCTCCAGTCTATCTAGATGCCCCCTGCAAGGCCTCTTCTACCTTGAGAGAGTCAACAGCATCTCTGTTCAGTACCATCAGCAAACTTGCTAATGGTACATTCAACTCCAGACCGTTGATACAAAGACTGGACAGCATTGACACTAGAACAGAGCCCTAAGGAACACCACTGGTGACCAGCGGCCAACCGCATATAGCCCCATTTACTATGACCCT
This sequence comes from Forpus xanthops, assembly GCA_032466535.1. NCBI lineage: Eukaryota > Metazoa > Chordata > Aves > Psittaciformes > Psittacidae > Forpus > Forpus xanthops. The sequence continues at coordinate 9,721 of JASSUY010014495.1, read as the reverse complement.
TTGGGCCCTGACCTTCAGCCTGTCCACCACCCAGTGCACCATGAATCTGCCCATCCCACAGCTGGGCAACTTGTCCAGAAGGATGCTCTGAGGGACAGCATCAAAAGCCTTACTGAAATCCTGAACAACTTCATCCCCTACACGGGTGACCTTATCATAGAGGGATATCAAATCAATTAAGAAGGACTTTCCCATTTTGAACCCATGCTGACTGTGCCTGGGGATTGCACTGTTCTTGAAATGCCTTTCAACAGCACCCAGTATAATCTCTTCCATCATTTTTCCAGGTACTGAGGCCGGACTAACAGGCCTCTTGTTTCCTATGCCTTTCTTCATGCCCTTGCTGTAAATTGTAATAACACTGTCCAAGTTAGTAGAAACTTCCCCAGACTCCCAAGATCTCTGGCAGATGATGGAGAAGGGTTCTGCTGTAACATCTTACAGTTCCTTCAGTGCTCTGGTATGAATCCCATCAGGCCACACGAACTTGTGAACATTTAACTGATACTGGTTCTGTACAGTGTCCACAAATGGAAAGTCACTGTTCCTGCAGTCTCGGTCCTCTAGCTCAGAGGACTGGGCAGCTCACAGTATTAACAACTGTGGCTTAAAAAGAATGGATTGCCTTTGCTTTTCTTCATCACTATTTGTCAGAGATATTTTGATGTTCAGTGTTTTAAAACGTGTGTGTTGAAGGAGTTTGCCAGTACACAACCAACTCAGAAACACTAGAAGAATATAAAGTTTTCATAATGTCCTAATTCTGACTCTTTTTTAACACATACTATCTTTCCGCGATGTTGCAGAAAACATAGTTTGAAAAGTCGATATTTGAGAGTATATCTTACTTACTAAACTTATCAAGAAACCTATGCATCAATACATCTCTGGCAGCCTAGAATGATTTCCCATATTCTTAAATGAAATAGTGAGTAATTAAGCCACAGAATTCCTGCTTTCACTTGATTCAACCTGGGCACCCTCAGCCATTTCCGGCCCATTGCTGAGGTGACTGCCTCGAGAGGGGACACCTGCAGCGCCTAATCGGGAGGAGGCTGGCGTCCAGGAGCTTCAACTCAGAGCAGCAACAGGCACCGAGGGAGCCTCAAATCCTCGACAAGACTTGCCCAGGACGTGAGGAGCTGATTCAAAGGGGGCGGCGCCAGGAGGAGCGGCACCAGCCCGGAATGAGTAAAACCTGCCTTAGGGAGCACGAGTGACCAGAGGTGCGGCGAGCAGGGCGGGACCGAGACAGTTTGCGCGGCAGTTCGCGCGAGCAGGTGAGCGGGATGGTGAGCACTCGGCGTATGAGCAGAATCCGGCTTGGGAGCTCTGCTCTGGCTGCCCCGGCGGCGGGCAGTGTAGACACCCAGACAGAGCCGATGAGAGGGGAGGCTGTGGTGCAGAGATCGGACTGCAGAGAACGCCTGCACTGCTCTCCTGAGAGGAGGGTGCGCGATGGGCAGTGCTGCACTCTGTGCTCCCTGGTGCAGCTCCTCCTGCAGCAGATGGCTGAGCTGCGGGATACTGTTACTAGGCTGAAAGGTGTCAGGGAAGCTGAGGGGAAACAGCACTGCTTCCTCCAGGACCTGACATCTCCAGGGGCCTCAAACATCTCCTGTCGCTCGTGCAGGTAAAGAGGCTGGTAACCCAGGAACATGGGAAACAGTGACAGGGGAAAAAAAAAAAAAAGGAGGAAGAGGACAATTAAAAGCAAAGGACTTCCTCCTAAGTCTGTTGTTCCTACCCAGAACTGCTTAGTTGTCCTGCAGGGGGCTGATGAGGAACCACATGCCCACCAAGAACCGCACCACGAACAACCGGCTGATGTACTGGTAAAGAGTATCGCTACTGGTGCTGCCAGGAAAAAGCAGCAGGCTGTAGTAGTAGGGGATCCTACTCTGAAAGGAACAGAGGCACCCATCTGTTGGCCAGACCCGGTCTCAAGGGAGGTGTGTTGCCTACCAGGGGCTTGGATCAGGGGTGTTGCGGAGAAGCTGCCTGCTCTAGTCAGTCCCACTGACTATTACCCACTTCCAGTGATCCATGTGGGTGCTACTGACATAGATAGCAGTAGCCTGGAGAATATAAAGAAGGACTGCAGAGACCTGGGAGAGGTGGTTAGGGGCTCTGGAGTGCAGATTGTCTTTTTGTCATTCTCCAGGATACAGGGCAGGACCTTAAAAAGGCTAGGAGGATTGACGAGGTTAATAAATGGTTAGAAGGGTGGTGCTATAGTCAGGGGTTTGGGTACCTAGAACACGGGAGTCAATTTAGTAGGCCAGGTCTACTGGGGGCTGGTGGAGCTGGTCTGACAAAGGGAAGAGTGGATTTGGTAGGAGGCTTGCCAGACTGGTCAAGGATGCTTTAAGCTAGATGTGTTGTGGGAGGGGGTATCCTTCCATCCCAACACACCCAGTCACTTGCCAGCACCTATAATAAATGTTCAGGGCAGTGTAGAGACACTCCAGCTGCTCCAGCCAATGAGCCAGCTTCAACTGGAGCTCAGCTCAGATGCCTCTATACAAATGCCCATAGCATAGGGACCAAACAAGAAGAACTGGAGAGGTGCGCACGTCAATGGGGGTATGATATCATAGATATCACAGAAACATGGAGGGATGGCTCCTATGACTGGTGTGCTGGAATGGAAGGTTACAGGCTCTTTAGGAAAGAGAGGCCTGGTAGGCGGGGAGGGGGAGTTGCTGTTTATGTTAGGGATAGCCTGGAGAGTTATTGAGCTCTGTCTGGGGACAGGTAAGCAGTCAACAGAGAGTTTGTGGATGAGGGTTAAAGGGAGATCAGCGATGGGAGACGTTATTGTGGGGATATGTTATAGACCGCCTGACCAAGAGGACTCGGTGGATGAAGAGCTCTACAGACAGGAATAGCCTCACACTCGCAGGCCCTCATTCTCATGGGGGACTTCAACCACCCTGATATCTGTTGGAGGGAAGGCACAGCCCAGCAAAAGCTATCCAGGAGGTTCCTCAATTGTGTGGAAGACAACTTCCTTCTGCAAGTAATAGAGGAGCCAACAAGGAGAGGTGCCGTGCTTGACCTCGTCCCCACCAACAAGGGAAGGTCTGGTTGGAAATATGACGCTCCAGGGTAGCCTTGATTGCAGCGATCATGAAATGGTTGAATTCAAGATCCTCAGAACAGTGAGGAGAGTGTGTAACAAGCTCACTGCCCTGGACTTCAAGAGAGCAGACTTTGGGCCTCTTCAGGAATCTGCTTAATAAGGGCAGGGGGGTCCAGGACTGTTGGTTGATATTCAAGGATCACCTGCTGAAAGCTCAGGAGCTATACATCCCTACTAGAAGGAAGTATTGCAGGAGGGCCAGGAGACCTCCTTGGACAACGAGCTGTTGAGGAAAATTTGAAGGAAAGAAGAGGCTTATAAAAGGTGGAAGCAAGGACAGGCAGCCTGGGAAGAATACAGGGATGTTGTGTGGGAAGCTAGAGACAGGTTAGGAAAGCGAAAGCCCACTTACAATTAAATTGACTAGGGATGTTAAGGAAAACAGGAAGGGATTCTATAGGTACATTGCAAATAAAAGACAGGCTAGGGACAAAGTGGGCCCTCTTCAGAAGCTATTGGGAGAACTGGCTACCCTGGATTTGGAGAAAGTTGAGATTCTTAATGACTTCTTTGCCTCAGTCTTCACTGGAAAATA
>JASSUY010014493.1:0-69257 GCA_032466535.1 Forpus xanthops | reverse complement strand
GAATGCTCCATCCCTGGCGGTGTTCAAGGCCAGGTTGGACATAGCCTTGGGTGACATGGTTTAGTGTGAGGTGTCCCATGGCAGGGAGGTTGGAACTGGATGATTTTAAGGTCTTTTCCAACCCTAACTATTCTATGATTCTATACATATATATATAGACTTCCAAAATAAACACTGATGTTGTAAATTCAGAGTGATTGAACTCTAAGTGAATATAACTGCTATATCATTTTAATTCTGCAAGTGTGCTGACCAAAGAACTTACCTTGAGGTCTTAACAACTTAGTGCAGCAGCTGAAGCATCTGCACTTTCTGACCTGAAACATACAAGGAACTCTACAAAAAATTTTTACAATGGGAGCTTTTGGGTACCTGGAATGTTCTTGTAACCAAGACCACACGTGGGGCTTGAAAGGAGAGGGGATCACTTGTTTGCTTGTACTGCACAGATAGCATACTTGGTTTACGATTTCATTGAGCTGAGTATAATGTGTGCTATCATTGTATACCTCAGTACTCCTGCTGGTCCCGTAGGGCCTGGCAGGGAGGTTCCCAATGCTGTATCATTTGGCCTTTGGGATTTCTTTTAGTCCTCATGTGATGCTTTCAAATCTGCCTGCAGCCACTGATGATATGTAAGCTGAGTTTCCAGAGTGTTCAAAATGTCAGCAGAATCTCTCATGGTACTGATAAAGATGCTCTGCATGACTGCTCATTGTTAAAGTGATGCTAACCTGGGGTCAGAATGCGTTACATTCCAGTAATATAAAAGTACTGGGAGTGGAAGGAAATTTGTCCTTCAGCATCAGATGCCACTGTGATCTTAACCCCTCTGGAATTATTTAACAATTCCTTTGCTATTACAGGGAAACAGAGGATCCTGCATCTGATTATGCCCTGTTCCTATTCCTTGTAAAACATTAGAGTTGTGACTGTTAAGATGAGGAATTCAGTCTGTATCCTCGTTCCCCTTCTGTATTCTCCTTCCTCCTTCACTAGCTAATGCTGGGACAGAAGGCAATATCAGATGATGTCTAATATGGTTTAGAGTTGATCTCCTGCAAGCATCTGCTTCTTTCTGTTGCCTTCAAAGGGGAGTTGTCAGCTGTGTCTCCGGTGTACGTATCAAAACTTAAATGAGTAGCTTCCCTCCTTGTCTTTCAGCTTTGCTGTAGTCAGATATTGGTACCTGAAACACAGTACCACTGGATAACAACTTACTGCTTGTTAGCAGCTTCCCTGGAGTTAATATTCATACATGTGTTCCTGCCTCAGGTGCCCCAAAGCAAATGGGAAGTTCTCTTTCTCAACGGGGCAAGATGCATCTAATTAATCTGGTTTCTACCTTGGGGGTCAGTGCAGACAGACAATGCTGATGCTGCAGCTGGTGCCCCGGGACTTTCACCCTCCTGTAAGCTTTCCTGTGTGTCAGACCTTATAGAAACTTGCCTACAAGCATAAATGATGTTTTAATGTAAAACTATTGCTACCAAATTGTGTTTCAAGTTTGCTCATCATAACAGTTTTCCAACAAACTGTTGGTCTTGGCTGCAAGCTAGGTAGAGTCTGTCTGGTTTTCATGGACTTAGAAGACTGGATGTATCTCAGAGGCATCTGTCCTTTTCTTGGCTAATACCAGCCATGTGAAGTGAGTGACTTGCAAAGAGATGAGGTAATTGCAAAACCTTTATTTCCTTCAAAACCCTGTGGAAAATAAACACATTAAATGCTTCTCAACAAAACTGACCAGCTAGTAAGGAAGGTTGAAAACTGTGGGATTTCACAAGCGCAAATATTAATCCAGTTACTTATCAGCTAAACATATATGGAAATGCACATTCTCCATCCCTGGCGGTGTTCAAGGCCAGGTTGGACAGAGCCTTGGGTGACATGGTTTAGTGTGAGGTGTCCCTGCTCACAGCGGGGGGGTTGGAACTGGATGATTTTAAGGTCCTTTCCAACCCTAACTATTCTATGATTCTGATAGGATTTTGCTTCTCAAAGTATTGTTCAGTTCTCAAGACATTCTCTTTTCCTTTTTCAGACAAACATGAAACTAAATTAAAAGGCGTAATATATTTTCAAGCTATTGAAGAAGTCTATTATGATCACCTAAAGAATGCATACAAGGTAAAGAGTATCATAGAGCAGAACCCAAAGTATAGTAGCTGCTGTAAAGTCAAAGGGGGGAGCTGACATTAGTAGAGAAAAAGAGAAGTAACAACACAAATATAAAAACCCCAAACCCACAGTGGAGGAAAAGGAAGACGAAGCTAGATCACTGATTAACGATCTTGTTGGGTTTTTGTTGGTATTGCTTATGTTGGTTGGGTTATGATTTCTTTATATATCTACTAATGAAAGCAGAGATAAGTGTCTACCTGCCAAATGGGATTTGCTGAGAGGGATTGCTTAGTCCAGTGGTGAGAGTACTGAAACCAGTGGTGTTGGCAAACCAAGGGATGTCTGAACGTGTCTATCACAGGGAGGGAGTTAACTGGTACTGGTGGTTGACTAGCAGCTTATGGGACTCCGTCCCTCTCATCTGTAGTTCAGATGAGCTGTGAACAATATGAATATATCCTTGGCATTTGGCTTTTTGAAACCCAAGGTGGTTTTGACCACGGTACAGAGTGGGGTAGTTACCTAGCCATGAAGCTACAGTTTGGGGCCCTGCACTATTCTGTAATAGCCTAGTGGAAATATGTTGTAAAAAGTGTTTACGATGGATGCAAACACTTGAAACATGTGTCTGCTTCCAGTGCTGCAGTGAAGGATGCAGTGGTGCAGCATTTTGTATTTCATCTTTCTTCTTAACACTATCATAAATTTTCTTGCAAGTAATTATATTTCTCATACCAATAAATGGATTTAATTCCTTTGTTTTCGTATGCTTCTTTCTGTTTTAGAGTCCCAACCCGTTGCTCACTTTCAGTGTTAAGACACATGACCGGATATACTATATGGTTGCTCCTTCGCCAGAAGCCATGAGGATATGGATGGATGTTATTGTTACAGGCGCAGAAGGCTACACCCACTTCATGTTATAATAAAAGGGGGCAATAGGGCATACTGCAATAAGATAACATATGAAGTTAGCCATATGTAGTGAAATCTGAAAAGCCAGTGAATACTCTGAAACATCCTCCTTATGATGTGCACCTGAACCCTCAGAATGAGAGGGGTTTACAAATGCATTGAAAAGGGGGGGGGGGGTGTTACTTCTTTTAATTGAACTTTATAGGAATGAAAGAACTGAACTGTTGAGAGAATCATAGTGCTCCAAAATGGATAATGAGGCAATTTTAATTACAGCATCTTGATTGAATGATAATTTCCTACAAATTCTCTTACACGGAGAACATCTTCATAAATTCATACTCAACAGTTGACAAATGTGTGTGCTCTCATCAGGATGCAACAATTCTAATAATGGAACAAAAAGTTGCAATAAGTATATATTTTAATATGCACCATTTGACATTTATACATGATTAGGTGGCTTAAAAACTTGTAGTCAAGTATTTTAGAAAAAGAGAAAACAGCAACCTTATGGTACACACAGTTCTTGCCTTAGTAGGTAAGTATTACAACAGAGCCAAAGAGTTACATGATTCCCTTATCATAATGCTTTCATAACGTTAGTTGTACCTAACTTTCTGTAAGGGGACAGTGCCAAAACTCTTCATGACTTCTACTGTAATTAAATCGTTATGATATTCTGTGTGTTCAAAGTGTGCATCTGTGGAGCTCGACAGAAAAAGAGAAGGATAACTTTGTAAAGATACGTTTTTCCACATGGATATGAAATGGAAACACGTGTATTAACTTCCTCATGAGGAGTTGTTTGGGTTTCTTTAATTTTCCTTGCTGAATAGAATAAGGTGATTCTAGCCCCTACAGCAATTTTCTTTTATCTAATAAGGTTACAGTATAGTTCTAACCTTACTCTGTTTTAGCTCAAAGCCCTACCAAAACATCTCAACCACTGGCTCCCTTGAAGCCAGCAACAAAATCTCTATTTAAATTCTTTGGAGCAAATTTTTCGGCCCCAGTGTTTGTTTTTTGGCTTTATTTTGGGGGGGGGTTAATGCATATCTGCACAGAATAAATAGAGATAAGTTTTAAGAGTTTACGTTAAGCAGTGTATGAATTAAAAACCCTGAATACTTTAAGTGACGGAGATTGAGATGCATAAAGCAATGAGAATACCAAGGGTGCTGTGGTCTCCCATTTTAAAACCCCTTCCAAATCTTTGAGTAATAGTGCAAAAACATAAACTATTTTAAGTAAACTTCCAAGGATGTCGTAATATGACTTGAAAGGTTCTATTTCAGTAATCAAAACTTGTGCGCTATGTGGTTTGTGTAGCAGAAGAAAGCACATTAGCCTTTCCTTTTTTCCTCGATGAAAACCTAATGGCTTTTGATGGAACAAACAGAAGACTGAAAGCAGAAGTACGCTGGCAGAATATTTTGTTATACTTTTTAAACCTTGTATCTGTAATGAACGGGTTGAATTTTCTTGTGGTATTCACAGGTGATAATGGTTGCTGTAGCATGACGAACGTCAGTTTCCACTTGAATCATGAAGGGACTGTTACTACAAGATAATTGTTATCGTCTGTGCAGATCACACCTTGTAATCTAATGATTTAAAACACTCTCAGAAATCGCTTTGGTTTATATATTATTATTTTTCCTGATGTATCTTGATTTTACTCCTAAGTATGGTTATAAAGGTTTTCTAATAAGGATTTTTGTATCCTGCATGATGCAATGAAGGCATTTCAATAAACATTTGTAAAAATACACTTGGTTTAGATATTCGCTTGATTCTTCCTCTTGAGACATTTCTGCCTGTTCTAAATCTTGTGTTTCTTAGTAGTGCTTAATCTAACCATTCCATGTGTTTCTCCACAAAAGAGCTCTGTATAACAGTCCTTCAGGTGGCAGTGAAATTAGGAGTGTAGTCTGTTTACTGCATACGTAATAGAATACCTTGAAATGTTTCAAGCAGCGTCATAAAAAATGGATTACCAACCTTGGATACAGACGTATATTTTGCTCAACACTAAAACTGCTGAAGTTCAAGGCTTTTCCCAATCTTCCTGATATTTGACACAGACATGACTTGAATTGCAGGAATTGCTCACTGTAGAAGCCTGTGCAGTTTTATGATTTTTCACTTAGTTTGCTATCATCATCACAAAGCATGGTGGGTTTTGTAATAATGGCCATCAAGACAGTGTAAGCAAAGCATGGCATTACGCACCATCTTTTATGGCCTTGTTCAAGCCCTCTGAGCTTATCCCCATGAGAGCCAAGTACCCACTTGCCCTAAAGTATCTTGCGCAACTGCAAACCATACAGGCTAGTCTTAAAACCTTAGCTGCTGGACCCCTTGACCTAAAGCTGCTGACAGGGGCTGGCCTTGTTGTCCCAAATCAGGGTTTTTCCCTCAGTATGCAGAGAGCCAATTAACACAGAGTCAAGATAATCTGGTTATTTCATGTTTGCAGAGATGGGTGTTAGGTGGTAACTCCACAAAGCTGGCATGCCCTCGGGCTGCCAGCTGTCCACTCTTACACATTTCAAACAGTGAAAGTCAATGCTCCCTGTTTACTAACAGTCTGTGTCTGTATCTACAATTATTGGCTCTTCTGTTGTTTTTTTAAAGACAGTGTATTTCACGACATGTTCAGGAGGTATGATTTTTAGTAGTATAATGAAACAGGTTTCTTTAGGAACACATTTATCCTCCATTTTGCTAGATTTTGTCAAAATTACTTCTGCCTTCTGACTCTTTCTGAAGTTAGATGTTGCTCATCTTCTGATCCAGATGGTTCATGCAAAAGGTGCTGTTCATAAAGACATTGTTTTTGGCTACAATGCCCATACAAGTTAAGCAGAGATGGGTGCAGAGGCGTCAGCTGATTCAGAGGCCTTACAGATGGAGGAATGGCCAAGCCCTGATAGAGTTATAGAATAGTTAGGGTTGGAAAGAACCTTAAGATCCCCCAGTTCCAACCTCCCTGCCATGAGCAGGGAGATCTCCCACTAAACCATGCCACCCAAGGCTCTGTGCAGCCCAGCCTTGAACACCGCCAGGAATGGAGCATTCACAACTTCCCTGGGCAATCCATTCCAGTGCTTCAGCACCCTTACAGTAAAGAACTTCTTCCTTATATCCCGTCTAAACTTCCCCTGTTTAAGTTTGAACCCATTACCACTTGTCGTATCACTACAGTTCCTCATGAAGAGTCCCTCCCCAGCATCCTTATAGCCTCCCGTCAGAAACTGAATGCTGCTGTGAGGTCTGCATGCAGCCTTCTCTTCTCCAGGATGAACAACCATCTTCTCCCACATTCTTAAATACAGAGTATCAGATATTAAAATGCAGCTTTCCATTCTTTTTCACCATAAAAACATAATTGTTCATAAATCATTCATTTTCCCATTTAATTTAACTATCTTTTCAAAAGCAATCAATAAATCATGCAACTACACCAAATGTAATTATCTCTTAATATGTTGCTGGAAAGGTGACCAGGGCAGGTACATAAGGGTTTGAAATGTCCTTTTCTGGATGTCGGGAGTACTGTGTAATTATGGGCATCAAATTATCACAGAATGGTTTCAGTTGGAAGGGACCTTAAAGCTCATCCAGTTCCAACCCCTACTTGTGTGCAGGGGCACCTTGCACTAGATAAGGTTGCTCCAAGCCCCTGTGTCCAAGCTGGCTTTAAGCACTGCCAGGGATGGGGCAGCCACAGCTTCTCTGGGTACCCTGTGCAGTGCCTCAGGACCTTCACAGAAACCACCCCTATACCCATCCTGCATCTCCCCTGTTTAGGTTTGCACTCATTGCACCTTGCCCAATTGCCGCACTCCCTGACGTGAGTCCGCCTCCGGCATAACGTGAGATACATACTATATAGCAGTTTATACCCCACACGTGTCCAGGCAACCGGAACTACGGTTCTTACCAGCCTTGTCTGGTACAAGGCGGCCTTTACGGAGGGGCCCTCTCCAGAATACACACTAAGGAGACGCTTATTAAGTGTTTTTGTTCGCAAAGCGTTTATTTTTTCAGTCTTTAACGATGCTGACGGTGACGGAGATCATCCCCACCGCTACACACGTGCGCTCCTAACCCTGACCCTCCTCGCACGCCGTAGTGCGCGTCTGAGGCCGCGCGGCGCATGCGCGCATCCATCAGTCCTGCAGGGCGCGCTGGCCGCCGTGGTCACGTGTTTATAGCTGTCATGGCGGTTGTTGGCACGCTGAGGCGGCTGATGGAGGGCGGCTGCCGACATGGTGCCTCGGCCACCGTGCTGCTGTTGTCGCCGATGAAGGCGGCCCTAGGCTCCCCGGGTAAGGGAAGAGCCCCAGGGCGCTAATCCTGGTGCTGCGGCCCGCTTCACCTCTCCCTCCGCCGCCGGTGTGGGAGCTCCGGGGAGAGAGGGGTTATCAGAGAGAGGGGAGAGGCTGCATGACCGCTGGGGTGCGTAACCCACCCGCGGCGGCCATGCCGAGAGCGAACACTGCTCTGGAGAGCAGCAGATGAGAGCTTCTCCGGTCTGGAACGGGCCGGGCGCGTTCCGGGGGCTGGGGCTCTCTGGCTCCGGTCCCCCCGCTCTAAGGGGGCCTGCGGGGTGTGGGCCGCAGTTTGTGACCAGGGGAGAGCAGATGATGCCGGACCTGTGTTTGTCTGCAGGGCAGCTGCGTTCACACTGGTGTTCGGATCGCGGTAGGCATCTCCTGCGGCCGATGCTTTCTGAGGAGCTGCTAATAAGGGGAGGTGGGCCAGTTCCCTTCCTCGGAGGTGAAACGTGCCTATGTTTCACCGGGGAACTGAAACGCATTGCTGGTGTGTGCTTTTGAGCGGTGTTCCGCAGCCCAAACACGTGGTGCTCGTTCATGTTGTGTAAGGCTCAGTGCTTGTCTGACTTGCTCGTTGCCTGAAATTTGACATTCAGCCTCTTTTTCCTGGTGTAACGAAACTCGTTTGAGGTTGTTTGATGTAGAAGTGGGTAAAACTGAAGTGTCACTAAATGTATACGCTTTGCATCTGCATAATAGCATTCCTACGGTGGGGGGGTGGTGATGTTTTTTCTGTGTGAATATGTTATGTGTTTCTGTTAGGTGCTCTGAGACTGAGCTAAGCAGCAGGTCCTGCTGGCAGAACTGGTGGATGTCTTACTCCTGTAGCACAGCGGTTGCATGGATAATGCTGAGTGCATTGACTCCGTAATGATGATTATCTGCTGCTATTATTGGTCCCAGTCATGGAGAGTTCCCAAGGCTCTTAAGAGTAATTCTTTGGCTTTGGCATATAGCACTGGTCTGAATCACATTTCCTGTGGTCAAAAAGGAAAAATCATGCAGTGGCTCTGAAATGAAGAGAATTGCATAGCATTAGGTTGTGGGGAGAAGGGTGAGAGGACATATCCTTTAGATGTAAGTTGGTGCTAATAGGGAAACTCTCACATAATTCATTGCAGGTTACTTTGATTGAAGTTGCAATCAGGGATCTTTCACTTGTAAAATCTGTACAAAATTAATTTGCCAAGTGCTGTTTCATTCTGTGTGAACAGGACAATCTTGAGTACTGGAATAATATAACCTCTATAGTGAGAATACAATGAGCCATGTAATGGCATATCTGTGTCACATTTGTAGAGGCTTAAGAAAGTCATGGCTCTACAACAGTCAACTCTTCTTATGAGGTGTGTTTCATGTATTGCTTTGTATTTACAGGAAATGTAGGGTTATTTTGGTTTTCACCTTCTGCACTTCCTATCTGAGAAGAGGACTGATGTTAAGATAGCATGGTGTTAAAATGAGCCTTTTTCAGTGTTCCTGGCAATAATCTTCCACTTAAGCAGATGATGATGATCTGATGAAAAAGGCTAGATGTTGCTTACTTCTTTAGATTTGAAACAATGCTAATGTTGGTTTATGTCCATCATGTTGGATAAGTTAGTCACAAGATTGTTTCCCAGTTTCCACTTCTGAGCTTTCTTATTGTATATCATCTTGTTAAATTTTGTGGATCTGGGGTTTTATGCAGATGCAGTTTTGTCCTTCAGTTTTAGTTTTCATCAAAAAAATTGCCTCCTCATGTCATTGTAGACTTACCATTGCACGTACTCGGTCCCAAAGTCGTATTTGTTTGCAGTTCAGTTGGAGGGGGAAGCAAAGATGAAAAATGAAGAGTTAAGCTGAGTAAATATATTCAAAATGGTATAAAATGTGAAAACAAACATTGTATAGGAAATATTGGCATTTGGCTTCAGTCAGCCACTCTGCTGAGTGAACTCCTTGCATATGTGATTGGCATTTAATTATTTGAGAATAAATCACAATCAGCTTGCCCTTTCAGATTGATCGATACTAGCTATTAAAAAAGAAAGGAGATACTTATTTTTTTGAACCAAAGCATCTTATTTACACATAATATGCCCATATTTCCTGAATCCTAATTTTATAAAATAATAGTATTTCTGCCAAGGTTCTCATGGTGGTTGTACTAAATAGTTCTTTTTTATTAGTTTGCAGGCTGAAATCATCAATTAGCTTTCTCACTCGACCAGATCAACCAAATCTTGCTTATCATAAACTAAAAGGCAGGAGTCCAGGAGTTATTTTCCTTCCAGGGTTTAATTCAAACATGAATGGTCAGAAAGCAACTGCCCTTGAAGAGTTCTGCAGTTCTCTAGGTCATGCCTTTGTCAGGTACATGCAAATTCTGTTCGTCTTGAGAAAACAAGATGAGTATCATGGATTGGGGAAGGGTTTTTAACAGAAATACATAGACTTTGGCATTTGGGTTGGAATGCTTGCTGTGCTGTACACACAAGCTAGGAAGTGTTTTTCTTCCGTTTCCAGTTTGGGATTTCTGTCTGTGGCAAGACTGAGGTTAATCAGGACAGTGTATTCTCTAAGATATTCAGAAAACTGATTAATTTTTATAGTCTATCCAGTGCCATATGTTACCTTAAGGCAGTGGGCACAAGAAATCAATAAGAAAGGACCAGGAGTTCTCATTTTTTAAGTTACAGCTATAAGAGTGCTTCTTAACTGCCATATCTTAAGTTACCCAGTGTCTTCTGCAGTTTTACAACACCACGTACACGCTTGGTGACACTGTCCTTTGATAGACTAGGTTGAATCCTGAGTTTCGTACTTCTTCATATTTGGGTGTAGCATTTGAAAGAGAGAGTGCCTATTAAAAAACCTTTAAAATTACAGTATTTGGTTTGTTTGGATTTGGGGGTTTCTTTTGTTTGTAGAGAAATTCTTTATCTGGGAAATACTCTCGTAACTTTAAATGTTACATCAAATCATAAGAGACCACTGAGTCACTAGTTGTCTGTGTTGTGTTTAAACCTCTTTTCATGTATCCTTGGTGCTAGTGATGCACAGGACTAAGTAAGAAAGTATTTAGTGCGGTGTCTTGTCCCTGTTTAATTTTGTTACATGATACTATTTAAGTATCTTCTGTATTGCTGCAGGTAGTACGATGATTTTCATTTTGATGGATTCTTTTGCAGATTTGATTATACAGGGTGTGGAAGTTCAGATGGTAAATTTGAAGAGTGTACATTAGGGAAGTGGAGAAAAGATGTTCTGTGTATACTGGATGAACTTACAGATGGACCACAGGTGATATTTTATTTTTTAATATAGAATGCTTTTTGTCCACAAGGTAGAGCATTAATCAAAAGTACATCAAAATGGTTGTGGTCAACAGTAGCTTCTATTTAGCAACTGGCACCTGTTAACTTTCAAGCTGGCTCATTTGAGAAGTCTTATTCATAGGACGTGTCATGCAAACAGGTGGATCACAAGATCTTGGAAATGTGGGTTGGCAGGACCTCTTGAAGATTGTCTATTAGAGCCTCCTGCTCAGAGCAGGGCTGTCATACCTCCATGACATGGAAAGTGTGTCACTGCCCCGTTCTGTTACATTAATTAAAGGTTTTGCAGGAATGTTACAAGTTAAGATACTCTGTCATAGAATCATAGAATGGTTAGGGTTGGAAAGGTCTTAAGATCATCTAATTCCAGCCCTCCTGCCATGTGCAGGGATGCCTCACACTAGACCATGCTGCCAAAGACTGCATGATAAAGTAACTTACAAAAATCAACAGAAGCAGCACTTGACTTCTTCAGTTACTTTAGAAGTGACTCTAAGAAACTTAAAATCTCCTGCAACCTGGAAATAGCCTACCTAATGTTGTTTTTAAAATGATTCTGTGTTATGTATTTGTATTTTGATTAGTGTTATTGCCTTTGTTACCCTCTTTCACTGCATTGAACCATTACCACGTGCATTTATTTTAAGAAAGAAACATGTAGTATGTATGTGATACTGAATTGTTTCAACTCTCATTTTGTTTGCAGCGTTTCAGTCTCAGGCAGTAATAACCAGCTATGCCAAAGAAAAAGAATAGTAAAATACCAGATCCTATGGCGCTTACTCAGGCAAAGCTCCCATTGGAGGTGATGGCAGTTCTGCCTGTGTAAGAACAGCAGGATAATGCCCAAGGTTTAAGTAGTTAAACAAAAAGAACTTGTAAAAGATGAAAAAGATTATTAGCCATTTCCTGTAAAGTAATATCTCTCTTTCAGATTCTTGTGGGCTCCAGCATGGGTGGATGGCTGATGCTTCATGCTGCAATAGCACGCCCAGATAAAGTAGCTGCTCTAGTTGGAGTAGCTGTAGCAGCGGACTATCTTGTAACAACTTTTAAGAAGCTTCCCATTGAGGTACATGTTGATCGTTGGCTTTAGTGCAAGCTAAAAATCTGTCACGTGTATAAGAAATTCTGTTGTTCAAACTGTACTTTTCCTGTAAGACTTTCTGTAACTTTTCTGTGGTGTTGGTGGAGACAAGCTGCAAAGTCTGCAAAATACTGTGCTTTAATTATGAAGCTGGTGTGAGTGCTACCTTGAACGTGTTTATATTACTGTGGCATATAGGACATGAAGTTGGGGTCCATTCAGTTTCAGTGTTGAGTACCTTATATTTGCTTTCAGATTGGATCCTTGTGCTTTCAAGGGTGGGGAAGTAGCTGCTGAATAGTAGAGATGGCAGTGGGTGAGATGAGTGACACAGGCTGTGTGTGTCGAAAGTGAATTCTTCAAATCAGCGTGTTTGTAAAGACCAGAAGGTGGTGGTTTGAAGTCTCTTTGCGTTGCTTCCTTGATAATGATGTCCAGTCTTAAGGAAAGTAAGTCAGGTGTCATAATGTGACAAATAAATGCAGCAATAAATAACTGTACCTTAGAATAATTAAAGGCGCTTAGAGTACCTTGGGTGAGATTCTGGAAGTGCGGCATTTAGACGTAGCTTTTGTGGCAAAGACTGATCACTGGAAAGGCTTTTTTTCCTAGGATTCTTCTTGTTTGAAGTGAGCTGATTAAAGCCCAAGAGACTTTCTGTTCATGGTGGCTCCATGTTTTTTTCTTTCTGATAGATTCTGACTGACCAACTTAATTTCCTCTGTGAATCCCAATTAGATTACTTTGCAGGAGAGGCACGCAGAGTAGCTTCTGTGGCATGGTAGGGAGGTTTTATCTTTCCTGATGCTGGGAGGCAAACAGGAACGTATCTCCTCTGCTAATGAAAATTAACAAAGTGAAATTTTAAGCCTGGTGAAGTTTTGCTGCATTCAGGACAGAAGTTGAGGTGCTCCAAAGAGCTTGTAACATCTGTGCTGTCTGTTCTTTGCTCTCTTTTTATATAGACACAAAACGAAATAGAAGAAAAAGGTGAATGGAGGTTTCCAACAAGGTATAATGAAGAAGGATATTACTCCTTGAAATACAACGTTATCCAAGAAGCAGAAAATCACTGTTTGCTAAATAGCCCTATTCCTATAACATGTCCCATACGACTTATTCATGGTATGAAGGACAGTGATGTCCCTTGGCAAATCTCTATGCAAGTTGCTGATCGTGTTTTGAGCAAAGATGTGGACGTTATCCTCCGCAAAACTGGCCAACATCGGATGAGTGAAAAGGAGGATATAAAACTTCTTGTGAACACTGTTGATGATTTAATTGACAAGCTGGCAACATTCTCTTAAGCTGCAGAGTAGCGTAAGTGCATGAACTGTACACCTGACTGTCTTCTGTAAGTAGCAGAAACCCTGACCTTAACAAGATGCTGCCTGTGACTGTCACAATAGGAGCTGAGCTTTATCTGCTGTTTTCTTACCTCTGTTTCGAAATACAGGTATTAATGCTGCATTTGCACAGAGTCCCAAAGCTGAGGGAGTGCTGCTGTTGTGTTCAGAACCTCTCCTTTTACCATTTAAACCTTTTTCATAGACTTCCTATACTTTTGTACTGAAATGTTGATTTGTCTTTGTCACTGTTGACCTGTACAATAAAACTTGAATTTCCTCTGTTTGACACCTTTTCAGTACTGTCCTTTTGCTGTAACATTTTTGTATCTGACATTTGAAATCATCAGTGCAAGGCAAAATATAACTTAAGCGTTTACTAATGTTATTTTTACTAGAAATAGCGAATACCATGAAGCACAATAAACAGATTTCAGATAAATTACGTTGTTCTTTAGTAAGAAAGTTGTTATATTAACTTCTTTATAAAGTAGAGAGTACAGCATCATAGGGTAACACTTGCTCTTCTCTGTGACTTGGGAACTATAAAGTACTAGGAAATGTCTTCTGAGTTAGTAATTTGAAGCACACCAGTGCAGGCCTGAAACTTGCTAATGAAATTTGATAGTTGAATAATTCCTGTAACATAAACCCGTAGTTTTTAATAGTAAATTGATTTAATTGCAAATATGACTGTAATCTCAGTTTTGTCAAAAAATAAGATAATGTTCTTACACTTGGAAAAATAGAGAAGCTGAGGTGAGAGAGTGGAAATTGTTCAGGCTGCCTTAAAAGAATTTAAATAGCTTAAATAATTTGATGTAGTATAACCTGCACATGGTTATTTTTAGTAGCACTCTTAGCTCAAGTTGTTAGCCTAATTGTTTATAAACTTTGGTAGATGTCAATATGACTTCTGGGCTCATCTGTCACTGAGTGTGGTATGGGCATGTTGGGGCTGACACTGCTGCCAAAGTACAAGGAAGTTCTGGGCACTGAGAGGGCACCTCAACTGCTTGTGTTGTTGGGATAAATCAAACAATAGGAGCTGAGGAAACACTTGGAGGTTTTGTTTTCTGTGTAATGCTTAAAAGATGTCTCCTGGGGAGTTAGAGTCATTCAAGTTTCATGAGTTAATAACTAAAAGCTTTTATAGCTAGGCAGAAACCTTGATTAGGATGCAGTACCAAAGAAGCAGGTAATGGTTTTTGTTAAACAAGAAACAGAAGCATTGGCAGCTGACCTTGTCTGTCCCTAGTCCTTACCAGCATTTCTGTTTCAGATCCATTGCAAAATCAATCTACTTGCGCCTTGCCTTGTGAAAAACAAAAAACCCAAACCCGAAAACACCAGCAATCCTGTTTTGCCTTCTAAAAAGGGGAGAAGTGATGAGGCATGCTTTTCTTGTTTGAGATTAAGCTCTGCAATAGGCCTGTATGTGTTGAAAGAGTCTCTAAAGGTTATTCAACTTGTTTCCTAATAAACAAGGGCTCTTACTCTATGTATTTTGAGCTGTACTAATGCAGTTTTATAGGCATGTATTTTTATCTTGTCAAGTGTTCTGTTTGTTCTGCCTCTTCCATTGTTTGGCTTTGTATTGCGCATTTCAGCTGGTTTGGTTTTGTTGAGGTCTCTTTGGGTTTGTTTGTTAGCTTTGTTAAATGGTGTTGAGTGTTTCATGTAATTTTGGTTTAACTCATTTTCTCTTGCATGAAGGCTAAATGCAGAGTTCACAGAACCCTCCTAGCTGGATAGGGCTTAGAAGAACAGCCTCCTGCTGTTTCTTTCTTATGTTAATTTTGATGATGTGCTCTCTTGGACAGGCTGTTATTCAATGGGGCTAACAGATTTATGGTACCATACTTTCTGCACCAAATTAAAACGTGCTTAGAGACAGACTTCCAGCCAGCTAAGTGTCTGCAGCTGCTCAGATGTTTCCAATGCTCTAGTCATACTGCAATGCAGAGTTACGTGTTCGGAACCAGTCTCTTGGTCAGAGTCACTGTATTAGGTCCCTGCTTGTCGTTTCTCCTTGAGCTTTATCCCCTTCTCTGAGTGGGAGAGAGTGCAGAAGTGGGAGGGAATAATGATGTCTTGGGGAATAATGAGATTGGAACTTACTTGGTTTTGAAGTTACATAGCTGTGCTGTCATAGAGGGGCCTACCTCACCCTTCCAGATTTTGGTTTTTTTTTTTAATGTTAAAACATCATGTTAAAAGCTTCCCTGGAAATAGAAGAGGATTATGTCTCACCGGTCTGTAGGATGAGCAGTCTGTGCTTTGAGCTTATGTACAAATTCAGTTGATGTGTGAGAATGCAGAATTTCACTAAAGCTTGGTGAAAATTCACTGTGTTCCAATTGGCACAGAAACACCAACAATCAGTGCTCACTCTTGCTCTTCCGCCATTGTTCTCAAGCACAGCAGGGGCAGGAAAGGCAGCAGGAACTCCAGTTACGCTGTTTAACAGCAGGCAGCTTGCTGCACATGGGATTTTAATGCTACTGTCCAGTGTGCTTTTCTCCTGGCAGGTGTTTTCTAGGAAGAGATTACTGTGATGGTTGAAGAGACAGAGATTAAGGACAGAAATACCTGCTCACAGATTTACTGTTCATAGGTCAGTTTTTATAGCTCAGATTTACTTTGTGGCTGTAGGACCTCACTGCTCTTCAGTATGTGTTTGCCTAGGACAGAAGGATGTTAGTTACAGCCTTGGCCATGTTATGCCTAAATCTAAATTACAGGACCTATTGCAGTCTAGTTGCAGGCTTGACCTTGTATTTCTCTTTCAAGTCCTGCATATGTAAGTGATATGGTCCAATGCTTCTGTATTATTAAAGATAAATGGGTGTCATCCATATGAAATGGTAAGCGTAGCTTGTGATCTGGTCAGGGGTGAGGAATAGGCATGTTCTCAGCCTGCTGCACTGTCTTGATTTGCGTTTGGAAAGGAGCTTTGGCTAGCTCTGCATTTATACTTGGAGTCAAGCAAGCGACAGCTGCCAAAACTTCCACTCACTTGGTTCTGAAAGTAAAATACAAACTTCGAATGCTTTTAGGCTAGCACGTGAAAGGCTGCGTTCTTTTTGAGCCTCCTGACCTGTACCGTGTTGCCTGCTCTCCTCCCACCATGCAAAATGAGAAGGTCGCTGCTGCCTGTTGGAGTGACAGCAAGTGCTCGTGTCTGTGGCAAAGGTATGCTGAACAGTAGCGCAGTTAAAGGTTGGAGTGATGTAAATGGCCTGCCCAGGCTTTGGTCCTGGAAAAGCAATCCCTGAAGGACCCAGGCTGCATGGGATCAGGTGTTGGCTTCATGAGAAGCTTCTCCTTTGCTTCTGTATTCAATATGGTTGGTTAGCAGAAAGTGTGCCAGAGTGTGATAGTCCTTAGGACAGTAACTCTTGAAAAGTCCCCAACAGCAAAGCTCAGTTCCTACTCATAAGAAGAAGCATTTATTTAGTTAGGGGATTTGATGTTTTGTGTTTGCTTGCAAATGTTGCTGCCTGTTTGACCTACGTTTCAGTGAAGTAAAGATGTTACTATTTTTGTGTTCTGCCAGTAAATGCATAATGCAATGATTTATTTTCAAACCAAGGTAGTTCTCCAAAGGTATCATTTGTGTTGGGGACAGATAAAAGATGGAATGTGTTGGTTTTCTTTCCAGGAATCTGTCAATCCAGCGCTAGACTTCAAAGATCCTGAGAATTAAAATGGGCAATTTATCTCCAAGGCCCTCTTGAATCTTGGGAATGCTGGCGATTATATCCACAAAATTGGTTTCCAATGGTAAGTGGGAAAGGTTTCTGATGGCAAGCTGCCTGGAAGGTGGTTAATGACGTGAGGATCCCAGAAACTGCTGGCCGTGGCAGCCTTAGGAGATGCCTTGTTCTGCAGACCAGAATGTCAGTCCATTTTGCTCTGTCTCACTACTGGGAGGGTTCTTCCTTTCTAAATTACTTTGCTTTTAATCTCTATTTTTAAGTGCTTAAACTGTGCATTTCCTTGGGGTTTAACATCTTCAGAGCTGACACAGAAGCCCTTCTGCACGGGTAACAGAGGATGCTCGTGTTAGCAGCTGTTGTCTTCGAGGCTTTCTAGATTTTAGGTTTCAGATTAATGGGGAATTTAGTTTTTACCACGAGTGTTGTCCCTGGTTCTGACATGTCTGCCACCCACTTAGCACAGTTAAGATGGCAGTATTCCTAAATCTTTTGTATATGAAGTCTGTGGGTATCTTATGACAAATCAAAGCAGTGAATAAAACCGAGGGTCTGCAGAACACTTCTGTGGTCTTCCATCAACCTGAAAAGGGCCCTGTGCTTGCACTGAGTTTGTGCTGAACCTTGGCATCCTCTCTGCAGCTCTAGAAAATGTGACCTCACATTTATATACATAGGTGTATATGGAAGGAGCACCTTTCAACAGTGCTTCGGAAGGTTCTTTCTGAGGGCAGGTGCTGTGGGCTGGTTACAGCTCAGAACACTTACTGCTTCTTAAGTCCTTTAACTTAGTTACAAAAGGTCCATTATTGCGCAGTTGCAGACTAGGGAAATGGAGCCTGGACTTCCAGTTATTCTAATTGCTGTATAGCTTCATCTGGTGGGAATTGACCCAGCATTCTTTGATATATAGTGCTTTGAGGTGGCTGAAATACCAGACTCTCTCTAAGGAGTGAATTATCAGTGATTCTAACAAAGGTTAAGGGTTGCTCTGGAGCAGGATAAGCTTCGTTTTTCCCTCTGTATTTCAGTTGGAAGACATTGAAAGCTATTGAGTTACCCTGGATCTAAACAGGAGTAGTGAGCTGACTAATGTCAGTTTTGTTGTTGCAGCAGCATTTACTTGTAGACATACAAAGATTTATAGGGTAATACTGTGGTTATCTGAAAGCAGAGATGGCCCATAGTGCTTACAGGCGTGAAATCCTACTTGAAGTGTTCAAGCTTCATCTCTATAGTTGCAAGTTCTAATCTTGTGTTACCAAGAAAAATAAGAGGACAAAAGCCATCAGAGGCATTAGGTAAGTGTTCTAATGGCAGTACTTTTGCTACTGAAAACCTTTCCTCTCTTCTACATCACATTTCTAGCCATCAGGCTTTAATATGCATGTGTCTGACAAAGAACTCGTGTTCCTTCAGTTCTTTGCTTTGCAGCAACAAGTGTTTGCCATTTCTTAACTTCTGGTTTGGTGAGCTAAGCTGGTAATCCTTCCCAGGTGGTTACAGTACAGGTTCTGATTTCCATTCTCTGGTTACTGGAGCGACTATTTGAATTTGTTTCTTTCTTTAACTGCTTTGTCTGGCGAGTGACTGTCAGAACTGGGTATGATGTTCCCATTCCTGTTGAACCTCCCATGTTTTTTTCAGCCAAACCCTTTGGTCACACTGTCTTATCCAGCATCTATACCTGCCTGATTATTTTCTGTCACCCTCTGCATTTTAATACATAGGGCATTGCTGTGTTCTGAAAGATGCTGTTCTGATGATGGAAGTCTGGGCTTTTTTTTTTTTATGGCTTCTAATAGCACAGCCAATAGTTCAGGCCTGGGAATGCATTCTTGTACAAACTGAATAAAAATACACAGTCATGAATGATTTTTCAGTTCAGGTCATGCTGTAGGACCTACTAGTTAGCCAGCTTTCATCTCTTTACTGTCATGTTGTTTCAGAATCACTTTAGTCCCCTAATCAACGTCTCATGGCCAGCTCTGATATATTACAGAGCTTTTAGTAAATTGCATCAACACTATGGCTTTAAAAGAAAATAAATCATCCCATTGTTTTTCCCAGGATTGATGGCGCAGAAGCAGGCTTATGATTGGATGGTTCGTACGTTGGAAATAGTGGTGGGGGCTGGCATTTGTCCCATTCTGTGCAGCTTTCCTGCTTTTCAAAGCCTTATTAAAAATTGATATTGATGGACAAAGTTGCTTTTCAGCCTTCACAGTATGGGAAGGTCCCTCGAGAACGAATTGCATGGCCAACATCTGTGAAGGGGGAGACCTCTGCTCTACAGCTTAGGAAGGTTAAATTACCCATCCCTGCCCTCAAGTTAGAGCATGAAGTCAGAGGCTGAGGCCAAGGGCCCTTTTGTGAGATCTCTGAAGCGCCGAACACCCGGCTGTGACCAGAAACAGCCAAGCAGCACAGGTTGCTCCCTTATAAACAGAAGAAGGCAGAAGCATCTCCAAGTGCCAAATGAAGCTTTTTATTCTTTGCGTGGCCTGGTCCTTAACAGTTGCTCGAGTGTAAAGGATGTCAAACTCACATACTGCCCGTTACCGTTGCAGTTTTTACTCCTGGCTCGGTTTGCATCTTGGTTCCTGTGCATTTACTGTGCCTTCAACAGCGTGCTCACTGGGCTGGAAAGTGCTCGAGTGGTGGCCTTGTCACGTAGCGTGCTCTCAGTTATGTAAGCAACTATTTCATTGGGATTTAGAACTACCAGTGCAGGGAAGAGAAAGCACTGAATGAGAAGGCTGTGGAGGACAGCAATAAATTGGGTCATCTATTCAATTTTTCATCTCTTGAGTCTGCTCAAGCCCAGCAGCATTTGAAACTATATATATCTTAGAATTCATGGTCTTAATCAAAGGTAAATCTGTACAAATCAGACCAGATGAAAAGTCTCTTGTCTTAACTTTCCTTCTCTACCTTCCCACCACTGCAGTTCTGTAATTAGTTGAAACTACCATACATGGCCATAGCTCCCTTGCTATCACTGGAGCTATGCTGAATCATACCATGCGATCTCTGTGCTTGCTAGTTAACTGTGATTTCCCCTTGTTTTTAGAGGTTCAGGTTGTTTTCTCAGGACACCATTACACTATCGCATAGTCAAATGTGTAGTGATGATAGGATGATAACAATGTTGTACTACCTGCATTCTCTTCCTTGGCTTTTCATCCTATTGCTGCCTTGTTGAAACCTTTTATCAGCACTTGAACAGGGAAGAGAAGAAGTTAATTTTCACACTCAAAGCTTCGTAGTACTGTGATGCACAACAGGGAGAAAAAGGTATTGCTTCTGCATTGTAATTAAAAATAAACAAGATGTGCAGTGTCCTGGTTTCAGCAGCAGTAGTTTATGTTACCTTCATTTAAGAGAATAGATCCCCTCCATTTGTATTTCTGACTATCTGGTACTGGGATGCTTAGTGCAGTTTAGGTTGATGCAGACTAGGAGGAGTAAAACGGAGCCTGTCGGGTGAGCAGCGCCAGGCTGAGGAAACATGCATGGAAACAGACTGCAGATGGGTGAGATAAACAGGATTCCCAGGCTGTGACTGAGTAGGCAGGCCTCTTTAATGGCTCTTAGCAACGCCCCTGCTTTGACCCTCCTCATATGTGAGGGAAATCAAATCAATACACTGTTCTTCAAACCACGATGCTGCAGCAGCAGCAGGGCATTGTGGCAGCCTTCGTCTCTTAAATTCATCAACGCTTCTCAGTTTGCCAAGCTCTGGATACCCGTCCCTGCATCTCTGCTGAGGAAGACCCTGACTGCATCCTTTATTGGATTGATTGAGCTCCCATGTACAGCCGCCTTCTGAACAGCAAGTATTAGGTAGGCAATTTTCAAGTGCTTTTGGATTTGCCGGCAGCTGTAATGTCGATCTGAAATGTCTATTGTATTCTCTGTAAACATAGCAGAAGCTTCTCTGTAAAACCTGCTCTGTTTTAGATCTTGCTTTTCTTCTGTTGTGGTGGCTGGGCATGGGGACTGTTGTTTTGTCCTTCTTTAAAGAAGAAGAATGTTGTAGCTGATTTGTGCTTTTGGAAAAGGGTATTCCCTCTTTGATCCCTCCCCTGTTCTGCAGAACAGCTATAACCGGTGCCATACAGTCACTTTCAGTGTTGCTGAACATCTGTTCAACTGTCTAACGTATAGGGCAAGCTGCTCACTCTTTCATCCTTCAATTTTCCGGTGCGTTACTTCGCAGCTGCAGATCTGGACTCTGCTCACTAAGAAAGTTCTGCTTTGGTTCCAGAGATGGCAAACAGGGGACCAAGCTATGGCTTAAGCCGAGAAGTTCAGGAAAAGATTGAACAGAAATATGACCTGGAATTAGAGTCAAGGCTGGTGAACTGGATTATTGTACAGTGTGGAGAACAGATAGAGCACCCTCCTCCTGGAAGGCAACATTTTCAGACCTGGTTGATGGATGGAACAGTAAGTGTTTTGTGCAGTTAAGTTCTTGCATGTGTTTATATTCACAGTGTCCTCATTTTCTGGGTTCATCTGGCTAAACCGGTCAGAGCTTACGGCCAGCGCAGAAATAGGTATGCTAATATCTGATTTATCTTCTTTTGACCAGGAGTCTTAATCTGGGAAGATAATTATTCTACCAGTGCGGTGTGATTAGTACAGTGCTCATTCAGAGTCTTGTGAGTCATGAGTGTTATATATGAGTGTGACTCACTCCTTCAGCCACCTTTTCTCATACAGTTAAACGAGATCTGGTTTAAAATCAGATGTATACTTTTCTGATTAAGAAACCATCAATGTTGAGAAGGGAAAGGTTAAGAGATTGGAAAATTTGAATGACTGAATTATGTCATAACTGTAGCTCAAACACTGTATTCCATTGGCTTATTGAACAACAGGCAGACGCTGCTGTTTGCAGTGAGCTGTAAGAATACGCTAATCCCTGAACCTCTGCCAAAGTGACTTTAACAATATTTCAATTGACATTGCTTATTTTTCTGGCTCGGGCATGTGGTTTCTTCTCTGTCAGTTGTTAGATAACCTCTACCAGTGATTGCTCTGTTGTTCCTAGCACATGAGGATTTATATGATCAGGCTATTGCTATCAGTTTATGAATGCTTCAGTGTATTTTAATATACTTTGATTATTATCAATTCGCTTCTTTGTTTTTAATTGGGAGAATTGTGTCCTTGACAGAAACTGAGCAGGTCAAAAGTGTTTTGCAGCATCATTTCATGTGCAGAAATTGCCTTCTAATTTTGCTTCTGTATTTCTCTCTCAGCTGTTATGCAAGTTAATAAACAGTTTACATCCCAAGGGAAACGAGCCCATTGCAAAGATCTCTGAATCCAAAATGGCTTTTAAGCAGATGGAGCAAATTTCTCAGTTCTTAAAAGCTGCAGAAATCTACGGAGTCAGAACAACAGATATTTTCCAGACAGTGGATTTATGGGAAGGTAAAAATAATGAACTGGAAGTGATCTTGCAGTCTTTGACTTTGCTTTGATGTGTTGTGAATGGTGCATTTTGTCTAAGGCATATTCTCTGATGTAATTATCTTTTGTTTCTGTTTGCTTTACCTTATTACCATGCTCTTCCCGCGATGCATATCTCCTCTGAGAGTTTTGTATTACCTTCAGGGCATAACAGAGCATTTCCAAGCTCGTGTTACCCAAAAGCCCATCATTCTCATAGAAATCCACAGACTTAATAAAATAAATGCTCTCTATGCTAATTATTTCAAGTAAATAGCTTCTACTAGCAGATATGGTAACCCCTCATTTTCTGGGGAGAGGATTTTATTGCAGTTTTCAAATTATAAGCAAAGCTTAAATTAAAGCTTTAAAATGCATTCCCAGGAGCATATATGCCTCTCTGAAGCGTATGAGGGCTCGTTTATGAACAGAGAGAAGTAAAACTCTCTGCTATGCCTTGTTAGCTGAGCATCTCTGAGGATACAGTCTTGTAAGAGAGGTCACTATGGCAACAGCAGAAATAATTCAGAGTACCCTGTGGTTTTGCAGTAAGCCAGGTGAAGCCTATCTCCTTCCAATGCTCAAAATGGAAACTGTGTACTCTGGTTCCTGAAGAGCTGAGTCACTTGTGCATCTGTATGGCTGGGTTTGCCCACTTCTGTGGTGATGCATCCCTTCCTGGTGCTCTAACCAAATTCACCGTCGATCCTGCATCTCACTGGACAAAGCAATGCGAAATGCCTTGTGTGTGGGCCCAGAGCAAGGACAGATGGAGGGTAGTAAGAGGGTCAGAAGTGTGCCATGAGAATGAAACCGTGGAAAACAAACCACTGGGAAAGCTGGTCAGCACAGTTTCATAGGAACACACAGGGCAAAAAAAGTGGGGTCTGTATTCACAGTGTGTCAGGATATGTGGAAGAGATGACTCCTCTCAAGGACAGCTCAAGGAACGAAAGACTGAGGTGACTCTGAATGGGTTAGAAGGGCAGGACGTACTGACAGCTGGAGTTACTGGGATCTGTAGTGTTGTCAGGGTGCCAGATTTGCTTGACAACCTTTCCCTTGAGCATAAGGGCAGGCTTGTTTCTTCCAGTTCAGTCTTTAGGGTTTTATCCCATTTTCCTTTAAGTGTCTTAAACAAAGGCATTTTCACTTCCCTGGTGTAACACCTTCTCATCCCTCAGCTTAGCATGCTGTCGAAAGAGCTCTTGAAAGGGATGATAATAGCTCATTTCAAAAGCTTTTCCTTGCTGTCTCGCATTTTGTAAGGGCTTCACAGCATGCAAATGAAAATACGGTACAAAACACCTTGCTTTGAAGACAAAAAGCTGGTGATGGTGGTGGCTCTCTCCTCATTTCCTTTCACTCATCACCATTTCTCAACAAATGTTAAGGGAAAAGCTAGTTACTTCCAGGGGACAGGAAGTAAAAAGCCAACTTGCTACGGAGGATGGAAACATGCAAGTCATTGCCCCACTGTTATTTTAGGACTTAGCAAATTCATCTGTGTCTTCTCACTTTCCTGCTCCCTTTTCACCCCTTCTGCTGCTCATTTCGGTGCTGAGATGAAACAGCATGTCCCTCCTGTAGGGGCTCACTGCAAGCTTTTTGTGTCTAACCGTAGCTCTGACCTCTAGCATCCATGCTGCTTCAGGGCTGAATCATTTGAACCTGGATGCATTAGCTGGACAGAAAGGACAGTGTCTTTTTCACTGTATCATAATTGCAGCACTCCTATAATTCACACCATGACCTCTTCAGAAACAGAGGACATGTCAACGTATGTTTACGGAGACAAATACCAGTATTTGTGACTGAAAACAGCTTTTCTTTGGCACTAGTTGTTTCCTGAGAGCTTTTGCTTTGAAATTTTTAGTAATGATTAATGGAAATGTTTTAGGATGCAAATTGCTGTTGGCCGTTTCCAACTCACTCAGTCCATCTGGTGCATTTTAATTCATCTCTGCAACTTCTTGGTCCAGAAGAAGTAACTGCCTCTTTCGGTCCTTTCTTACATAAATGTTCTGCGCTGAGCTGCTTTCCCTATTCCGTCTCAAGATATTATATTCATTGCTTTTTACAGATACATCCCTGGTATATTTTGAGGCAAGCAGGAAGCAGATGTACCTCTGGGTTCTTGTTAATCTTTGCTAAAAAGCATTTTAGGATACTATGCAGAGCAGTTCTTGGTCTTTGGCTTTGAAACTTCCCAATTCTGGTCCTGGAGAAGGAAGGCTTCTAGCCAGGTTTCCCCCAGGAGGAAGGCTTAGCACAAGAAGTGAACAGAGGTCCCTTCCTCCTTCTCTAGGCAGTGCCAAGGTCCTTGATGAGGCTGTGCTATGCAAAGCATACTGCAGAGGACACTGAAGATGCAGAAGAAATGCCATCAGCATAGGTCCCTGCAGCATGATTCAGGGAGGCTGATGTGGGGGGCCATGTGGGCAGCCCACATGGCTGTTGATGAGCAAGTGATGAGCTGAGGAAAGGCACTGGCTGCACTTTTCTCCTATGCCAGCTCTAGCCCAGCTTAGGACAATGTATACTGTTCCTGCTGTCAGGCGACTGCAGTGTGAGGTGACTGTCACTCTTCACATGCCTTTCTCTGCTGACCATTGAGCCCTATGCATCCTCTGCTGCCAAAGGGAAAACATCACAAGACCACATGGATTTGGGGTGTTCCCTCACCTGCAGCACCCCTCATACACAGCAGGAAGGCTCTGCAAAGCAGGGCCGTGGCTTTGTTTTGTCACATGGCCCTCAGCTCCCACTGGATCTGTTCTTCCCTGCAGCATCTCCCACTCGGCAATGATAAATAAAGCAGAGCTGAGTGCAGAGTGTGTGGGGGGGCTGCCAGATGGCTCCATGGAGCCAATCATAGTACTTTGCTCCCCATCTTTTGTTTCTTTCTCTTGTTTTCTGTGCTTGCTGTCATTATTCAGCTCATTCACTTTTAAATCCTTCCTCACATCCCTCTTCATCCCAGTCACCGCACTCCTTGTTATATGGGATGCATCTCAAGGACGTTGTGTGTGGCATCTGTTACAGCATATGGTACATCTGCTGCTTCAGGGAGCTCTGAGCTCTTCTGCCTCGCCCTCTTCCATGAGTGCCTGTGTACGTGCATGTGTGGGATGTCAGCTCTTCAGCTGCCCTCCAAAGCAAGACCCTGTGGGATGTACCCTGCATTAACAAATACAATAAACGAGGGCTCTGGATAGCTGATGATTTATTGTCTGAGCAAATGGTCCTCTACAGATAGCGTTGCTATAAACTATAATAGGCTGTTTGACAGCCACATTTGGAAGCTGCTAGACATTTTCAGCTTTAGGCTGCTTTCCTCACCTCAACCAGTGTGTTATGCAGTTAGGTTTGTATGGGTCGAAACCTTGAACTGCATTTGCCTATAATCAGGGTGATGCACAGCATAAACACAGAATGTGCAAAGCTCACTTCCCTCTGTGTTGCAGCTGGTCTACAGTGATCTTCATTGCTCCACTGGAGGTATTTCTGAGCTCTGTTATCATCATCATGTCTCTGGGAGACAGAGTTAATTTAATGAGTGAGCTCTCTTCCCATGTGAAGAACCTACAGTCAAAATCAAATCTGTGAACCAGATAAATTAGTTTAGGAAAGGGGAAGAACTGGAACCAAAAGAAAGGGAGAAGAGTCATAGGAACACTTAAGGAAGGATTTCAGAAGAAGGGAGAGGCAAAAGACAGATTTCCTATAACTTACCACTTCACACAGTTGGAAATATGTGCTGCAAGTTATTTTTGCTAGGAAGTGTTCCAGAAGTTAACATATTGGGTAATGAGTTGGAATCTGGCCAGCTGGTATCTTTATGTTCCGTCCCTTATTACACCAAATGACAAAGTGCAGGAGTAGAACCAAGAAAAGAGGAGCAATATTAACTTTATGAGATTTTCCATGTCTCCCTTGTTTTGTCTGCTGTTTCTTTGTTTAACTTCCTGGAAGAATGGGCAAAATATGACCAAAAAGGAAAACGTCTTTATTATCCTCATTTTTGAAGGAGACACAGGAGGAGCCAGGTTTTTTACACTCAAACCCTATTGAAAATGAGCCTTATATTTCAATGATGTCAGATGCCTTTTGGGAAAGCTGGTAAGTTTTCAGCTAGGTGGAAGCTGTTTCTCTAAGCAATGACCCTTCCCAATACAGGGGGGTAAATTATCCCCTGAGAAGCTTTTGTCTTGCTGTTGTTTATGGAGGGAAAGTAAAGAAGTAGTGATGATCGGATCAGTGGCTTCTACTTGGTTTAAGATGAGATGAGCCCTGACTTCTTGAAATGAGGAATGAAGTGAGGTAACATAGGAAGGAAGTGCAAGAACTGGGGATTGGATGGCAGGACCTGGAGGTATGAAATGGCAAAGCATTGATTTTTGGCAGCCTGAGAAGGGAAGCCAGGAGGAGGGGTTTGGGAGGTGATTTATTGTTCAATTGGGAAGGACTGGTAGGAATTATCTGTGCAGGAGCTCTCCAGGGCTGCTGTGAGGCCTGTTAGCAGAAGAACTGAATGGAATTGTCAGGGATTAAATGATGGGACCCATTTTACCAGGTTACAGGTGAAGAAGCACACTGTTCTCCTAAAGGCACATTTTACTGAGTCTATTTATTGTTCTTTGTACACCAGAGTGATCTCTTCTTAAGAGAATATTTTGCCAGAAGGGTTTTCTGAAAGGAGTTACAATAGAATGGGGGAAGGCATTAAAATAGGCAGAGGCCTGGAAACCTGGAAATGTAGAGTTTTGCTTTAATGCTGTCCCTTTGACTTTTAATACGCTCTGGCATGTCAGTACGTCCATTTCAGGGATGGGAAAATAGCTTTTGTGGTGCTATTAATGCCATTTTTCGGGGGGGCTGAAGGACTTAGTTAATACACTGGATAAGATTATCAATTAGTGTGCCAAGCTGTTTGTTGTGCAAGGATTTCTTGTATTCATTTCTCTGTCTGGCTTTCTAGGGAAGGACATGGCAGCAGTGCAGAGAACTTTAATGGCTCTAGGCAGTTTGGCAGTCACCAAGGATGACGGCTGCTACAAAGGAGATCCATCCTGGTTTCACAGGTAAAGTCCAAAGCACAGCTCCTCAGGGCTGTCTTCCTTGGGAAGCTCTGAGTATTGTTGGGAAAAGAGGGAAGAATCTTTCCAGTTTCCTTCCAAGGGAAAGGTTTTCCTTTCCAGAGCCTGGAGGAGGAAAGCAAAGACCCAACCGGGCAGCTATGTTTTCTACCCTTCGATGGTTCCCAACTTTATCATGATCACTGCCAAGCCCATGTCTTACCATACCTTGGCACTCTAGAGTTACACCCAGGAGGAGCCTTGTGGGAGCTGTGTAGTGCAGCCTTTTCTCATGTAGCCAAGTTAGGCCACCTTACTTGTCTCTCCTGTCCCAGAGCTGGGACAGCGTTACTGGTACCAGGAGTAAGGAGCACATTGCCTGTGGCTCCAGCTCTGGTTTTCTCCTGTAGGCACTCCTTTTGAAGGAGGCTGTTACAGGCTGTGCTGGTGTGGGCATGCGTGTGCATGTGTGGGGACCCTCCTGGGTGGCTGACTTTTGGTAGTGCACACAGGGAGGAGGATTACAGCACCCTGCTGCAAGCACCTTTAGGGCACATCTGTCTTGCTTCATGAGGGGCCCACACTTATCACTGAAGAAGAGATAATTTTGTCACTCACTGATGTTATCCCTGATCCTTATTCGCTAAAAGGAGATCAATGATACTTAGGAAATTTGGCCACCAGTTTTGATGACATTTATCTACTCAGCCGCTTCAACTAATCCTCTGTATCTATTTATGAAGAAAAGGGAACAAAAATGGCAACAGCCATGCAGATATGAGTATTGTAAGAGCAACTGGCAGGTAAAGTGTACTTTAGCCTCACATCAGATAACAGAAAGACTAACAAAGACATGGCTGTCTTGGATGTCTGCAAACCGCAATATAACAACCCCTTTACCAAGTAAAGGGAAGGGATGAGGCCTTTTCCCATATTTTATAAAACCCAAAATTAATTCATTTCCAGTCTTTTTTTCTTTCCTTTGGAGAGAACTACTCTGTGAAGAATTTTCTATCCTGCCAAAGCTCTTTATTTGCTTTAAGGCTCTATTTGTTTGCGGTAGGGAGTCTGAGAAGCAGGAACAGGACAAAAAGGAAATCTTCCCATAGTTAGTTAGCCTTCCAGCCTCACAGGCTTATTATTGACATGAGCTTTTGCTGCCCGAGAGTATTGCTTATGCTGAAATGTCTGAAGCGTGTTAGCAAAGTGAATTCTGACTGCTTGTCTTTGGTTTCCTTGGCTTTTCAGATGTCTAGGTGAGGCTCAGCAGTAGGATAACAGACATCACTTGGTTTGTCTTAAACCTTCAGCTGGTTTAACTGAGGCTAAGGGAGACTTGAGTTTTAGGAGAATAACTGCAAACTCCCATGCATTCTTTATATGAAGTTACTTTAACTTAATACAGTGCACGAATAGATTTGTATTTATGGAAGATAATTGGGTTTAAAATTGGGCTCAAATCTAGTTACATGCTCTAATATAAACCAGACATGAAATCACTATGACCCAGACAGGCTTATTTGTTTTATGTAACTAAAACAAAGTACTACATGGAAAAATTAATTTACATCTGGACTCCTAATTGTGGGTGGGAACAGTTTTCATTGGCACAAATGAAGATGTGATCACCTCCCTCCTCCCCTAGCTGTCTCTCTTGGCCTTGCTGCTTGGATAGCCAACCCCTATCTATTACAGTCCCTGAAATTCCATTTTGTTGCCACTGCTTTAAGGAAAATGTGTTATTTCTATCAGGAGATAGTGTATTGCAGATCAGGAGCTGTTTTCTGAGTAGTTTACCCTTCCCTTTAGGTAGATCAAGCCCTCTCACTGCCGCCCAGTATTAATTGTGAGTCAGAGCTTTCAGGCTCATTCTTAATCTCCTTAAATTAAATTGAAAGAAGTCAAGATTAAATGGAGTAACGATATCCATGCAGGGATCTACAGTGATTAAGATACGCTTGAGCTAAGCTGTTTAGCTTTCCATTGTCAGTGTCTCACATACCCAGTCCCACCAGGCCTGATTCTCCCTTCCTTGTGTGCCCTAGCAAGGTTCATGGATCAATGACTATTTCTTATCCTATGTTTTGGCAACCACAAGCACTGGTGCCAAGTTGGCACCAAAAGTCAACAAATCTTGTGGGCTCAGTTTGTGGTATGAGTGGTGCTGGGTTATGGTAGTCAGGCCAAGCAGAACTCGACATGGTATAAGACACCAAGGGGAAAAGTCCTGCCCTCCCCTCTTTTTCTACCATCTCGGTTAAAGCTATTTCTACTGAACTAAATGCAAAATGTAAGTACATGTTGTTATCTCCAGGACCATCGTATAATAAATGTGGTGTTTACCATGCTTAAATAACGCTATATAATCCAAACTGTATATCTCATTAATACTGTGGAATTACTCCACCGCACAGCTGAAAACTCAAGGAGGAAGCAGAAAGAAAGAATAGAATGCCTTCCTGGGATTTCAATTTAAACAAAGGCAGACACAGTGAACCTGAGATTCAATGAGGTAATAGGAGTAGTTCTAAAAACAGCCTTTCGTGGAGATTATACAGTGTAAGTAATCTGGGAAAGGAATTAAGCAGCAGTGAGAGGGGGTTGCTTTCTGAGGTGCTCGCAGTTCTGTGTGCATCCCTCCAAAGCAGCTTGCTTTTTGTGAGCTGTGGTATCTGAGAGCTGGACAGGAGTTTCTCTAAGCCCTCTTATCAGTATGCATTAACACTGGAGACCCCTTCTGAAAAACAGTGGGTCAGCACTGATGTCCTATGGATCTTTCGCACCTTTCAGCTTTACTCAGCTCCCATCTGAGTTCTTCTGCTGCAAGATCCTGAGCACCCTGAGCCTAGCAAAGGTTATAAGTGCTTGTGTGGACTCAATCCAGGGTGTTCAGCTTGGTGCAGGATCAAACCTCTGTGGAGAGGATCATGTTGATGGTTTTCAATCACAGCAGGCCCCTAATCTAACATTGTCATCTAGTGGTGTGGTGGGGAGAAACAGGGGACTGTAACACTATGCCATATTGTAGGATAACCTGAACCCAGGACAAACAGACACAGCAGGGAGAAAGATTGTACCGGGGTGGGAGTTTGGTTGATAGAAATCCTTCGGTCTGGAGCTCTGCTGATTCATGTGGCTTATTTGGTAGCAACAGGCTGATCCTTCTCCCCTGTAGCAATTACTTGTTTTCCCTACCGATTACAAATGTGAGACTAATCCAAGATGAACAGTTTCTCTCAAGGCAGCACAGTACAAACTTCTGTGCTTCTTTTTAACTGCCACTTTGGCCCTAGTGCCATTTTCAGGAAAAATAGTCTCCTTTTCAACTCCAACAAAGGTTTATTGATCCAAATGGCTTTTCAGACCAGGGATGCCAAACAGTATGTTTTGACAGAAGATAAAGGACTGTGATGGAGTTAAGACACAGGTGCAAAGGGCAGAGTCTGTTGCTTAGAGGAGAGAGATCTGGAAATGGCAACAGAGCAACTGTTTTGTCCAGCAGGCAACCATCATCTGCTATGCCAAAATGAGCAAGTCACGACTCTGATCCGTTGTCCCGCTGGGTACATGCAGTTCTTATTTACTCCACTGAGTTAAGTTATACCTATTTTTACTGGTGTGCTAGATGGGTATCAGTTTGTATTGATACTCAACAGTTAAGTGTCTGTTGAGAGCAGTAGGGTTTAACACCAATTAACTTTATCATGTGTGTTATATACAGCACTACATAAATATCTTAACTGTCATAGCTGCTGGGAAAGTCTCTTGGGCTGTGGAATAAGTGGTACAGTGAAAGCCTGAAGTGTTATAGGTTTGACTAGAGTATTGCTTCTAACTGCAGGAAAGCAATTAGCCCAGCCAGTATTGTACAGCCCATGGGATGGTGCGAATGAGATATCGCATTAGAGGGAACACATCTATTAACATGAGCCAATATTTCATGATCCTTGGGGCACACACAGGATCATGTGTGTACGTTGCTTTTTTTGTGTGTGTCTGGACAGGAAAGC
Source organism: Forpus xanthops (assembly GCA_032466535.1). Classification (NCBI taxonomy): domain Eukaryota; kingdom Metazoa; phylum Chordata; class Aves; order Psittaciformes; family Psittacidae; genus Forpus; species Forpus xanthops. Next base: position 37,849 of record JASSUY010014493.1, on the reverse strand, counting down.
ACAGCAGAATCGACGAGGATTTTCAGAAGAGCAGCTTCGTCAGGGACAGAACGTTATAGGCCTTCAGATGGGCAGCAACAAAGGAGCATCGCAGTCGGGTATGACAGGCTATGGGATGCCAAGGCAGATTATCTAAAGCATCTCCGTCTGTAGAGAAAACACTCCTTCTGCAGCATGGTCTGTTTGAAAAAAAAGTGGAAAAAAAAAAGCTCCTGATTTCCCTTTCTGCCTAGTTTTTAATAGTGCTCTCTTAGGTTTGGGATATTTTGGGTTTGGTTTGTTTTATTTGCAGCTGCAAGAGTCCACTTCGGCCCTTTGGTTTTTGTGGTGCTGTGTGTCAGTTCCCAGCACGTGCGCACTGCTGCCTCCTCCTTTTCACTTCTGAACTATGCAAAGAGAATTATGCTGTGTTAATTTATTTGCAAAGTGTTCTCTTGCGTTATTTGTCTCACACTGCACTTGTATTTCAACCGGTAACCTCGTTCTTCGATTCGGTGATGGTATTGTTTGATGCAAGAATAAAGACAAATTAAAGCCACTGCCTCTTAGAGTCGTTATTTAAAGGAGGTAAAAGCAAAAGCAATGATCACATGGTAAGTGCTGAGGAGTTAAATGGTTGGAAGGGTCAGTCTTTCTCATCCCTAACTCTGAGCCCTCTCTGAGTCACTCCCTGCTGTAGTCTTTCCAGTCTGTGATAATGTTCAATTTAGTGTTTGTCTAAAGGCACATCCTATGTATTTTCCTAAACTAAGGTGTACTATTATACTTCGAGTTTGATTTGGGTAGTCCCATCCCATTTAGTTCAGGTTTCCATCAGTCTAGTGTGCTGGGATGACTGCAGACAGCAAACTTGTGGATGGAGCTAAAATCAGTAGAAGGCAAAAGCTGTGTATGAAAACAAAGCAAAATAAGGAATTATTTCCCTGCTTCCCACTGTCAGGCAGACATTTAACCCCTTCCTAGAAAGCAGGGTCCCAACATGCATGATGGCTACCTGTTAATCTCCTTTCTCCTCCTTTTCCCTGAGTTTTGGTTGCTGACCATGACACTGTATATACGGGATATCCCTTTGGTCAGTTCAGATCAGCTGGCCCTGTTGTGTCCCTTCCCAGCTTCTTGCCCACCCTCGGCTGCAGGGGCAGGATGACAGAGAGAGAAGACCTTGACACTGTGCAGGTGCTGTTTAGCAATAGCCATCACACATCAGTTTGTCAACTGCTTTGGTCACAAATCCAAAGCACGGCGTACTACAGGCTGCTGGGAAGAAGATTGACTCCATCCCAGCCAGTGTCAATACACCCAGTAGCAGGCGAATCTCCGGACTTAGGGAATACTTCACCATGTGCTGTGGTTTATCCCCTTCCAGCAGCTAAGGACCGTGCAGATGCAATAGTCTCTCTCCTCCTCTTGCCTCAATGGGGTGAGAGAAGGATTGAAAAAAGGTAAACCCCACAGGTTGAGATAAGAAAAGTTGGATAATTGAGGCAAAGTAAAATAAAATAATAGGGAAGAGAGGTGTACTGTGAAGAGAATAGCAGTTTTACTTCCTAAAAGCAAATCAGCTGATTAAGAAAACCTGGGCTGATGGTATGACAAATGGCTGCCACGAGAAACTTCATCGTGGTCAATGTGAACAGCAGCCATGCTCCCTTAACAGAACCTCGGCAGTGACAGGCACAGCAGACCAAGTGGCTGAGTGACAGCTTCCTCCTTCTCCATCAAATTTTCTTCCTGGCCTTGCAGCCCGCAGAGGGAACCTGGCCAGATTCAGGTCCTAGCCATCAATACAGCTGACTCGGAAGGGCAGGCAGATCCACTGGTCAGCACAGCACTCTGCCTAGCCCTGCACTCTGCCTCTGCAAAAAGGCTGCTTAGAGTGCTTGAGCCCATGCATCCATTTTCTGCAGTCCCTGCCCTTCCTTTCACATCAGCATCGGATAATGTCGCAATAGGGTATGTCCCAGCAAAAGAAAGGCCATGCCCAAATGAACTGTTCTTTCTTCAAAGCTCCATTCCCTAATTAAATGTCCTTTCCTTAGGTTTGACATTCTAGCTTCATGGAAGGTATAGAAACACAAAGTAGTCACTAAAAAGAAAAGGCCATTTTAGCAGACTATATTAGCAACAACAGCCAAGTGCTCCAGGAAGGAAGTTCTATACCCTATGGCTGCAGACACAGGACCTGTTCTAGTATGGGAACAGCAGCAAAAACCAACTGATTCCCCAGGGTCTTATTTTTGGTAACCTCAAAACGCATTCTTTCTTTACCTTAAAGCATCAAACTAATCTAGCTGTTAACATCTGGCAGTAGATGCTGCAAGTTCTAGTTTATCTTGTGGGTTAATCTGAGCCTTCCATATTTCCATATGATATAGAAATATTAATGTTAATTAAATATTAACACATTCTGGCCTACTTACGTTCTTCTATTAAAACCTCCTTACTACTAAGTCTGCAAACATCTTAAGCCAAGAAGTAAGTTAATACAGTACCAGGCTAGTTTAGTAACCAAGTTAGCAGGAAGCATTATTGCCTTTCTTGTATTAACAACAAACCATTGTGATTTTGCTTCTACTGCATCAAAAGCACGTGCTGAGCTCTCCCAGAAGCCTAATTAATTTCTATGACAGCCTTCTGCATTGGTGCTACTAAAAGCTTTGATATACGTTAGAATGAGACATACAGGAGCTTTAAACATGTACTGAAGAGTATGGTGTATGTGTGTTTCCTCTCCCAACTATTGGACTTGCTAATGCTTGGGGGATGGTTCCTTCCACAGATGATGAACAACATCTCACTTGAGGCTGTGGGCTTGCTTTGACAGCAAGTATGAGCGAATATAAGGCACCTCACGTGCTGCCTTTCATTGCTTTTTGAAGCCTGGCTGTAAGTCGGTCAGCTGTCCCAGTTTAAAAATAAACCACAATGTGTTTGTAGGAAAGTGCTTTCAATATCCTCCCCCCCAAGAGCTGTACCAGAGAAAGCCCCATCAGAGCAAGCTGGACCAGGAACACCTTAAGCATTGCTGTTCTTCAGTTTGCCATACTTGTGGAAATGTGCATGAAGTTTGTCTGCATTTGGTTTAGTAACATCTTTCCAACACTAAAGTGACATCTAATGGCCTTCTGAAAGGATGCTCAGTGGGTATGTGAGTGTAGAACCACATGAATGAGCATGGGATCCGAGTTTATCCCCACTTATAAGGAGAGCAGGAAGAAAATACAACAAACACAAAGTCAATATTAATTTCAGCCAGTTCAATTAAGCTGGACCTTGAGGACCATTAGGCTAACACAACATCATGTGTTTTAAATCAAAACTATGGAGAGTGAATGGCATGAAGAGGCTTTGCTCTTCAGTAAATTTGCCCTCAGTGTCACTTTGCTCCATGCCACTGCTGAATGGCATCCCCAGGCCTAGCTGGGTGTGAGGAGAAGGGGCTGCTGGCACCCATGGTTGCCTTCTGCCTGCGAGCTGGCAGGGTGTGCTGCTTGCATTCCAGTCACAATGCACTCAGACCAAGCTGACTTGTTTTCCTAACTGCTTAGGCCAAAACAGAGGAGGAAGAAGAAGGAGTCGAGATACCAGACCTTCACTTCTATGTCTGTAATTGGATTTGGCTCTGCCTGTGTTGTTTGAATTTGCTGCCTCTGTTCCTTTTGTATGAAACCAGGGCTAATACTTATTAAAGATACTACCAATGGTGGTTCCTGAGCCAGAGAGAGGGGCTGTGAAGGCTGCAATGAGCATGTGTACACTGACCTCCTTCCAGCTCTTTTGTCTTCTACAATCTTTACAGGAAGCACAAAAGCTTTTTTTTTAATGCATGCAGAATCTACCAAGGCAAACAACCTGCAACACCCTCCGTTTAAGACAACCACCCAACAGGCAGGGAGAGGAACAGGCAATTTTGTTGGCCCGTGCTCTGAGCACATGTATTTCTTTACTGCGTTTTCCCTCTCTATGGGGCTTCCTGTCCTGTTGGAAAGGCAAGTGGCCCAGGCAGGAAGACAGCACAAGTGGCTGTCAGGAAAACATGTCCAACAGCTGCCTCTTCCCACTCTAACATATTGATATACCTATTCACACTTCTCTGAGGTTGCTATTCCCACCTGAGCCTCCAAAATAAACCCATCACTGTTCTGTGGCAAAGCTCGAGCAGTAGAAAACCATGGTATAAAATGGCACAGAGGGGAGGAGAAAAGGGTATTAACTATTATCATCAGGGAGAATCACAGCCTTGGATGGAAGGAAATGCTTCTGCTCTCATCTTGCAGTGTTTGTGCAACAGCACCGTGCACGATGCTGTGACATTCAAGTAAAGTTATAACACTATTTCCCAGATGAAGAAATAAATTTGACTGTAGTCCTATTGGATTTATAGGGGGAATTAAAGAGGTGACCTTTCTTCCTAATTAAATTTCTCTTAAATGGTTCACTTAGGTTGCAATGTTACCCTGTTATTGGGCAGGAGCAAACCCTATGAGTCAGCTGATCACATGGCAGGTTCAATGCTTTTGTATAGGGTCAGAAGTGATGTCCCGAAACGCAGGAGCAGTCTATGCTCTGGTCTGAGGATCTGCATGGCCAGGTTTGCAGGGTGAGGGTAGAGGCAGTGCAGGAGGAAAGGAGCAGGCACGTGGATAGCGGGGGCTTGAAGCAGCACAATGTGTCTGAGACAGGCTGATGACTGCTGGGTGTTTCCAAACTGGGTTTTAAGGAAGTGTATGCATTGTCACCTTGTCAATTACGGCGTGAGGTGCATGAAAGCGTTTGTGTTTGCACAAAAGTCAGCTAAATGCTATGTTTCTTTCGTTTCTTGTTAAGGCACGGAGGAAGAGGAGGACGAAAATGAGCAGAGATTGGGTTTAGGAACAGGTTTTGCATTAGTGTCATTATGAGTCAACACTTCACTCTAGGTTTCTTTGTATTAGCGCCCACACATAACATAGATTGAAAGGTTCCTCGGCTGTTTCCAGATCCTTCCAACACACAGCCCAAAAGGTGTTGTTTTGACAGCATTCTTAAGGATGCTGTGGTGTCATGGATGTGCCTTAATGCCCCAGAGCTGCTGAGGACTGGACCTGGCTTTTGTGGGTTTGGGTTTTGGTAAAAGGGGAGCAAAAGCACTTCCACAGCTACATAAATGCAGGTGAGGCTTTAAATTGCCTGGATACCATGGCAACATTGGTTTTCTGAGTGAACAGAAAAGGGGTTTGATACAAGGAGGAAAACCAATACTCCAGGTAGGAACTCAGAAGGTGGAAGTGGAATGTCAAGGGCATCAGTGCATGTGCTCAGGGCAATCATCATTTCCTGACATCTTCCAAATAGATCTTTCCCCTGATCTGCCACAACAGTTGAGACCAATCAAGCACTGTGCCACAGTTGTGGCAGTGGTGTTAAATCAGAGCAGTATTTTTGGGATTCCCCAGGCCTCAGAATGCAGTTGACAGTTGGACTAGATGATCTCCTTTCCAACCTAAAGGATTCTATGGCTATGGGAAGATGGGCTACAGCTGAGTCCCCATACAAATAGCAGCTGGAGAAGGTTTTGGTACTGCAGTACATGAGCTTCAGCTGTAGGCTGGTGGATTGATTGCTGGCTTCCATGAAGGCGCTGCAGTGAAAGGTTCAGACCTTAGCTGTGGAAAAGTAAGGTGAGGTTACAAAACCCTCAGGATCATGTGTGCAAGCTGAGGTGCACTTTGTTTTACTGTTATGGGAGCTTTTGTTCTGAGGTTGTGATCCTGAAATGGCTCAGCTCTGCCAGGAACTGCTGGGAAGGTAACAAAGCAGCTATTAATCCTTCTTCGCTCTTTGTTATTAAGGCTGTTTTATTTCTGGATGTTGATGTTATTAATCAGTGGCAGCATGGCCACAGCTGAAAGAGAGCCGTGTAGGAGTGTGGCATGTGTCTTCTGTGTGCTCATGGCCCTTGCAGGAGCTGATGGGGTCAAGGGCAGCTGGCTTGCTTGGGCAAAGCTCATGGTTAGGCTGTGCTGTGAAAGTCAGTGTAGTGAGCTCTGAGGAGCAAACCTGCAGTCCCTGCATCCTGGGGGTTGATTTCAGGCTCCTATGCATGCAGTCTAATTCTCTGAGATTTGTGTTGGAGAACTATGCTTATAGGATTTCTTAGTGTAACTAGAAGGCATTTCTGCTTGGATCTCAGAAAGAGACCCTCTGAAATCACAGTGTGTGTTTTGTAGGAGACTTACTTAGCCCTTAAGGTCTTGCTTAAAGCCAGGTAACTTTTTCTTCCTGCTGTGAAGTGCTTAATTACATGAATCCTTTCCCCAGAAGCATTACTATAGTAGCGGCTGTACTATGAGGTGTTAAAAACTATGGCTGGAATAGAGATGATATTTGTATGTGTGTGTTAATAAGTCAAGCTATTGCCATAACCCTTTAGGAGAGAAAACAAAGGCAAGTATTATGTGAAGGTGGTTATTGTGGTAGGCTTCTATGTTTTCTGGATGTGAAGCACCTGTAACCATTTCAGCCAAAGTAACTGTACAAAGAGAGTAGTGACTCTGTAGTAATTGCCTATTTTTTTTTTTATTTCCTATTTCTTCCTTATTTGTTTCCTTTCTATGCATTTGGTGTAAGATGAGGATCAAAGGATCAAAGCAAAGGTAACTTTTGCAGCTAGGTTCAGCAGTCTCTGTATTCTGCACAATGAACCCATGAATGATTAAACACCTTTTATTCTGTTTGCTTTCCAAGTGGGGAGTTGCAAAATGAAACCATGCCTTACTGCTGCCATGTCACTGAAGCAGGCTGCACGAGTGAACCGCACTTTGGCAGAGGATGTTCTGTATTTAAAATGTCTGTCTCGGTGTAATATGATGAGTCCCTTAAGAACTGCCTTCTGCAGTTGCTCTGTGAATTGCACTCCCACTGGAGTGGAGTACATCCAGGCAAATTGGATTATTAGCTGTAGATAAATGGGCCCTGGGAGCACTTAACTGAAGGAGTGCTGATGCTCGTGCCCTTCAGCTAAGTATAAATGCTGTCTCTTTCAAAGGGTATGGAGAAGCAAGTTTCAGTTCTGAACAGCATCTGCTTTCTTTAAGAGGCTGTGTACCAGCTACGCTGGGATGAATCACGAACCTTAGCATTCATCTAGAATGAATCTTCACTTTTGAAGACAAAGAATTTCAGAAAATGCTACCTTCTTCATAGTAATTTTGAAATAAAAGGAGTGATTCAGCTTTGTGTTTGGTACCATTTCCCTAAACTGATAGTTTAAACTGTACTATAGGTATACCATGTGTGATCGAGGCCAGCTGAGAGCTGTAAGAGTGCTTTAAACTTCAAAACCTTTCCTTGTCCTGATATTTTTAAGATATGGGAATCAGACAATGGAGGATGGATACAGCTGGATTTCTCTTTGTTCACTTGCAAAGTCACAGTGGTGAGATGCAACAGAGCACAGTGTGGTCAACAAAGCCTGCAAGGAACTGAACCACATTGTTAGTGATTGCTGTAAGTCGGGGGCGATGCATGCACCACCCTGTAATGGGCAGCGAAAACAAAGGTATTTTGATGACTCCTGGACTCCTTGTTTAAAACTAGGAGAGGAGGGAAGGTCTGATAGAAAATTAAAGTCAAAAGCAAACACTTCCTGCCTGACAATGACTTGTCTGTTTCCAAGTTGGGATGGGTCTGTAGGGAAAAATGCAAATTGGTGAACAAATGAATTAAAGGAATAGGTGGATTTGAAGTTGCCTTTCCAGTGAGCAGGCTTGATATAACCCATGGAATATGGGTAGAGATGGGATGAGAGATGTTATTGGAAAAAAAGAAGTCTGGAGTGGAGGGAATGGCTAGGAGGGGAACAAGATGCCCTATTAGAAAAAGGGGGATCCCCCTTGTTTGTGAGGAGGAGATGAATGACCTCTAAAATGGAAAGATAGAAGGGTCGGACTTCATGTCATTGATACGCTCTTTCTGTCATCGCAGGCTACCAAGGGTCTTGAATTTTAGTTGTCCCTTGGGTCAGTGCTTTTATATATTCTCAGGTAGTACTTCTAATTTAAACCTATATATAGCAAGTGAAGAGGGAAGTCCTGTCATCTTGGCTGGGAAGGAGGGAAGGCGGATCTCCATTCGCATTAGTGGCAAGCTGCTCATAGCAGAGACCGGTAATGTGCATTGCTTAAAGAGAGCTGGCATGTGCTTGTTTACTTGGCTGTCTAAAAATAAGACCAAATCCACAGCAAAATGTCCATGCTCTTTCCAGAACAACGCTTCTGAGCAGGCGAAGCTGCTGTGCTGGGATAAGCTGTACCTATGTCCAGTGGGAGCTACTGAAGACCGAAGAAACAAAAGACAATGTTCCTGCTCAAGTGGTTTTATTCTAAGATGAATGAGTGTCTGTCCATCAAAAGGAAACCCAGACCTCCAAAAAAAACAGGTTTCTTTTCTTTCCTTTTTTAAACTGTTTTGCTTCTTGGAATGAAGGAATTTGACTCCAAAAATAGCTCTTCATAGAACATTACTTATGAGCTGGGCACTTGTAACTACATTTTATCCTTCGAGATAAAGGCTTTGGCTACTGCCGTTTGCTTAACGTTTTACAGAATGAATCATGTTTCCTCCCTCGGGATTCATTACAAATGCAAAGCACTTCTGAGACTTACCATGGTGTCTGGGAGTGCTTTAAAATCCTCTGGAGGAGGGCTGCACTGAAAATGCAATGAAGACTTATTGAAAACCACAATTTACACCACTGATTTAAATGGTAGGAATCATGTGCATGCAGTCCCATCCATCTCCACCCCCTCTGAAATGTAAGGAAAAGAACAGTTTGAGAAATGCTGAGGCAAATTCAGAGATGGGTGTCTTGATCAGTTTCCCAGCTATGTGATGAGTGCAGGGCAATGTAACAAGGCCCTTACAGTTGTGTCCCTATAATGGTTCGAGGGAGAAACATGAACAGCGCTGCATGTCTCTTGCAAGATTGAGATCCAAGACACTGTAAGGCTGCATAAGTTCCTAAGCTACATGAGGAGGAGTTCACGTAAGACTGCAGGTGTTTTCTTGTCATGTTTGTGTTGTTTTGTGGCCAGGGCAGTGAGAATGATTGACAGGGTGGCTCTGCCCGTGTCTTAGACAATCCTAAATCGCCTCTCCCCTCCTTTTGATGTAGTAAAAACACCATGATGAATCCATCTTGCCTGTTAAAGTCTATCCATTACAAGCCTGGACAGGCAAAAGGTAAGGAAGATGACCAGCCAACAGGGAAGTGGATACAGGAAACATCCTGTGTTTAAAGGTCAAGGCACAGAGACACTCATCATCTCTGCTCTGTTACACAGAGGAAGCACAGTCTTGGCTGGTTCTGACATTACTGTACACAAAGGATTTGGTGTGGGAATCTTATCTCGTGCTTTCCAGACAACAAGGGATACTGAAATTTCACTGCGGTAGGCAAATGCAGCTTATGTGTCCAGCTATCTTTAACAGGCACTCTACTGGTACATGCGTGATCAGCTTCTGTTTGCTGTGATAGCCTCCTGATCCTGAAGTACTGATCATTAAACAAATCTCAGGTGTCTTTCCCACTCTGGCACAGTACCAATTAGTCTGATTTCCCAATGGTCTTGATCAGGTTCATTTTATCTTTTGTGAGGTGATGGGCTTTAGTGTTGGAAGAGTTGAACCTGCTGGATAGAGTATGGAGTGGGACCTACTTGTGGAAAACCACAGTGTTTAAATCCCAGATAAACATTATGTCCCTATATCTGGCTCAAGTGGTATTGCTCAGAGAGGTTGACTGGTGGAGCTAGGTAATACAGTGGTGCTGGAGGAAGTTTCGCAAGCTTGATTTGAGGCTGTGTGGAGACCCAAGGGCTGGAAAGGTTCCTTCTCTCTGCTCAACTGATGCACAAAAAGTAAAAATGGAATAACAGTTGTAGTGCAAACTATGGTCACTTTTTCCCTGCCAGGGTCTTGTGATGACCTTGTAAATGGAGCAGATGGAGCTGTAGCTCCATCCCATTAATAGCTCTACTGTTCTTGTGGTATCATCATGTGGCAGTGAACATCTGAGGACACTGCCACATGCTGATCACAACATATTCAGCCTAAGTCCTGCTGCTTTGACTGTCATACAGACAGCGGTCTATAATGCAGTACCTAGAAGCAGGCAGGAGAAACAACTGCAGCTTATGTGGGCCACAGTAAGGAGTTTAAGGTTTACTTTCAGTTTGGTTTCCTCCAGTCTAGACCCTCTTACCTTCTCCTACTACTCAGCCCAAGGGCATAAGCACATATTCAAGCCGGTGATCCCCCCCTAATGTCCTTGTAGCTGAGACAGAGCAGTTGCCTGCAAGTGCTCTAAGATGTCCAGATCAGAAGGAACAGTGATGACCCAGCAAGAACGCCAGGTAAATCTCTGGAAAACAAGGTTTGAGCAGGGAACTGTGCACTTCAGTGAACAGGAACCACTGCAATTCTTGGTCAGTCGTATTCATGGTAAACAGCCCTCACAGTGATTCACCTCAACTGCTTTGTTTGTGTTTGTGTGTGACTTCTGTTCTGCACATCAGGTTTTCTTTGTAAGTTACCTAGCTGCTCTGCCCTGCCTCTGCTGGCACTTGGAGTTTCCTTTATCTCCATGCGGAGCCTGTCACTAGCAGAGCTATGTAATTCAAATGCTACAAATACTTTTATCTGTCATCTTTGCCTTACTTCTTTGGACTAACTTCTTGGTGTCGCTCGCTGTCAAGTGTGAGTTTTCAGGACTTGGTTAACCTCTGCAGGTTATTTGGGTTATCTACTCAGCAAAAACTTCGGTGGGTGAGGGATGACAACAGCAATGTCAGTCGTGTTTAGGGGGTGGGATGTTGAGGTGCCCCATAACCCTGAACAAAGAAACTGAAATCTCAAATACGAAAGACTGAGCGAAACAGCTTGTTTAACACTTGGAAGTGCAAATTATCGGTGTAATAGTAAGTTTATTCAAGGAACTTGCTGTAAAAAAGTATGTCAGTTCTGCTCTTTAACAGTTTGAAGTTGTACGTGCTTGCTGGAGCCCATCACTGCCTGGGTGATAACATCACCTGACTGAGACGTGATGGAGCAGGGATAGAAGTGGTGTAGGCAGGCTGAATGCCCTGCTTAAGTCTTCTAAGTGGAAACTATGATGCTAAAAAAGCCTGAAGTTTCATTTCTTTTTATTTAGTTCTGCTTTCCTATTTTGAAGATGATTGGAGGAATAGAAATTGAATGAAAAGTCAAAACTGAAAGAGAGGGGCATGGGTAGGTTTTGAAACAAAAAGGAGGGAAGACAGTGTTAAACATCCAGTGATGGCTTTCTTACAGGGTATCAAAGCTGCTCTCTGCTTAATTGCAAGGAAAACGCAGCTGTGGAGAGGCAGGACAAGTAGATTACAGTAGCATTAAACATGGAAATCTATTTGTGGCAAACACTGAGGCTGAGCTTGTGGAGGTCCTGGGCGTGGAGTTTCCATATGTGAATGTGAAGTCCTTGGTTTGCTTGCACTAAAAAGTAGCCTCCTTTCAGCTACGTGTCCCTTTAGGCAGCTGGATGCTAAGAATGTGTAAGGAGATGTTTTCCAGTTTGCTTTCCACATTGCACACAGAGAACAGGGTATCCATTAATCATCACAGCCTGTGGGGGTCTTAGCCTCTTGGACCGATGTTTTTGGACAGCTTTGCTTGTGAACTGAAGCCTTGAGCTTACATATTAAGTTTTTAAGTTAAAATTTATACATTAAATTTATAAACTAAATTAAAGGTCCATGTGAAGTGTGAGGGGAGCACAGGCACGCTCATCAGTGAAGTGCTCTGACTTGGCTTGTCAAACTCTGCTCTGGCCTGACCTATCCAAGCACACATGACTGAGCACTCTGGTAGTTTGCACATCAGCACGTGTCATCACCTGAAAAGCTCAAACATCGCTTTTGCTTCGCTGAAGCACTGCCATGACTCGACTTCTGTAGAGGGTGTTATCATTGGCTCCAGTGCTAGCTTAACTGGGTCAGCCTCGTTATTGTAGGAACTCTACCTCTTTTATGTATTATTTATTTGAAATGCAGCAGGTTTCAGAGTGCTGTGATTCTCTTAACAAGCTGTATTTAACCTAGTAGTATGATTTTTACTGTGTCAGTATTGTTCCTCTTGTTCCTTGCCACACGTAGCTGTCCATACAAGCAAGAGAGAAAATGAGAGTAAAATTAGTGGCCGGATGAGTGGAACAAGACCATTAACTGATGGAATAGCAGGGCTTGTCTGCCTTTAAAATGCCACAGACTGATAAATGGATACTGTGCCAAGAAGATGTGCTCACTTAGCCTTTTTATTTTAATTTGAATTGATGGGCATACAAATAAATAAGCTGTTCTCAGTTCACACAGGCGAGGCAAAATAGCTCCCCCATTAGCACACAGGGAAGCTGCTAGGCAAGGCACTCAGCTGCTTCATTTCAGATGAGATACTCTATCAATGGCAGTTTTATATCATGTCTGGATCTATGAAGACAGTTCAATTGGCTGTAATGTCCAAGATGACTGTGTGTGTTGGAAGCTGTGGTGTTCCATCAGAGGCCTCGAGTGCATAGTCAAGCCTTGTCAGGAACTGGAAATTAAGAGCTCAAGGAGAGGAAAAGCAAATATGAACACTGTGATTTGAAGCTGCCTCTCCGTGTGACAAAGATCTTGAAAGCAAGCAACATGGTATTCAGGGGGGTGGAGGAAGAGGTTCAAATTTGATACTGAAACAAATATTAGTAAGCACTTCATAATTGAGTATTTATTAATCGATTGCAATTCATTTCCATACTTTGGTAAAAGCCTCATTTCAATTTGCTCACAGTTTCAGGTTCAAAAAAAAGTAGGAAATGAAAGAAACTGCTATTGTGTACTGGTTTTGTCTTTTGTGATGGAAGACCAAAATGTTAATGGCTTGCCTGCGTGTATGCAGATCTTTGTGTACTGTTAATAGCATACCAGTCATTATTAATATGTGTCCAGGTGTTTGACCTTCTCTGGGTTCAAAATGAAGCTAAATTATAAACTCAGCTGGGTTATTTGGAAGGGCAGCCAAAACCTTCTCTTCTTCTGGTGGAAGTAATCTTGGCTGTAATTGGAAGAAATTAAGCAAGGGACAAAATATGTAATCCTTCAGCTTTAGTCTTTGTTAGGTGTGATGAAAATTGATTGACATGAGTATTTGTGAATGCCTTCTCAAGTGTTATCATGAATCATCACTTCAACACTTCAGTTTTCACAGACACTAAGACCTGTGTATTACCACAGTTTTGATGGAAGAAAAGGCTACAAGTAATGCACAAAAGAATTCTTCTGGGTACTAAATTGAGGCTTCAGTAGAATGCACTTTGCATTGTGCATGCACTATTCTTCCTTCCATGTTGTTCTGCAGCTTGTCAGACATTACTGCTTGTCAAAGGGAGATCCTGAGATACAAGAGAACTGTCACTTCTGTGGTGCAGTTTGGAACAAGTGTCATGTTGAGGTTGGTACCCTGATGAGTTAGTAAGCTGATGCTGGTGAGCTGGTTCTAGGCTCCTGCTAGAGATCAAGAGAGCCTGCCTATGAACTGATCATGGAGGCAGCTTTGGTCAGAAGGAAAAGATCTCTGTTACACAGAGAGGGTTTTGTAGATGACAAGTTTGCTAAAATGATTGCCTCTTTTTTACCTGTACTCAGCGGTGAAGTGTGATTCATCTTCTTTGTTATGACTGCTTTTTTGTCAGCACTGTGTATAGACTGTTTCAAAAACAAACTTGGATTGATATGCCTAACTTATAGACAGGCTGAGAAATGAGATAAACCCTACTGTTCTCCTAGCATAGCACTAGCTTTGTGCAGCACAAAGTGAGCTGCTTTTTTCCTACAGAGCTGAACTGCTGCTATCCTGGCTTCCAGCGTGATATCTGTGGAATATAGGCAGGCATCACAGCTGTGTCTTGAGGCTGCCGAGTCAATTTGTTGCAGCCCTTCCTTTAATCAGGACCTCAGTGCAGGAGAGGGAGGAGCACATATTAAGCTAAAAAGCTGCCTCTGTTTTTGTGGTGGTCTTGGAGAGGAGGGAAACAGACAGTCAAGCTGCCATACAGATGTGTATGAAAAAGCTACAGCCCTAGGAGGGAACGGTGTGAGTAAACCCAAGTGTCACTGTCATTGTGTGAATAAACTGAAAGTCTGTGATTTGAGGCAGTGGGTTTTGCAGTATTAGGAAAACATGGGGAGGTAGAACTGGTCTGGAAGCCATGAAGGGCAGCAGAATAGGATGCCTCTGAAGATGAATCAACATAGGTGGTATGTTGGTTTGGGTCACAAAGAGAGAAGAGTTGTCTTTTGGTATGCATTACCTGTAGGAGTTGAAATCAAGCTGCTTAATACCAACCAGTTCATACGTACTAAGGAACATTTTAAAGCCAATAGCCCTTTGAGGTGGACCTATGTGAAAGCATGTTTCTCCGCAGAGATCAGAAACGGAATAACTGGCTTATGCTCACTTATCAAGCTGGCTTGGAATGATTGGCATCAGAGGAACATGAGGGAGAAAGCCTAAGATTTGACTTGCCTTGATTTAATATTTTTTTTAAATCATCAGACTTCATTTTTATATAGGGAACATGCAATTAAAGGATCAGAAGGACATGGCAGTGCTGGCTTAGATAAGACAGTTTTATTGCTAATGTTTTGTGTTTGATTTCAGTTTGTCAGCCTCTTTGTTCTTAGCTTTGCTTGGAAACAGACTGCACTCATCTTGGAAAAATAGCCCTCAAGCCTTAATCTTCCCTTTTAAAAGGAGGAGGGGGAAAGTAAGTACCAAGTGCTGTGGCATTGTAGTGGGTTAGGTATCACCCAATCTTGCACTCAGTGGCTTCCTCCCCTCCTCAGCAGGAATGGGGGAGAAAAAGGGAAGAACAAGGGGATAAAAATCATGGTTTGAGACAAAGTCAGGGAGGATGTCTGCCTATTTCTGTTGCAAGCTCTACTGGGGGAAAATTGACTTAATTTGTTGTCAATTAACATTAACTACCAACTTGAAACATGGTAAACATGGAAACAACGCTGTTCCTTCCCCCTTTCCCAAGCTCAGCCTCATTTCTTCACATACTACTCCTTGACTTGTCCACCTCCCTCCATCCCAAGAGCCCAGAGTAGTGCAATGGGGATGATGAGGCCTTATGGTCAGTATACAATGGCTTCTCTCTGATGGTCCTTTTTCACTCTTTTCCTCTGCTTTTGTCTGAGTTTTCTGCAGGCTGCAGTCCTTCAGGGATAGTTTGGAGATCACTGTGCTTCTTCAGAGCATAGAGGATTTCTGTGATAAGCATGCAGAAGATTTGATACTGGGAAAGGAAAGCATTTTTATGTACAATGCTCTTTGAATCTATGGACCAGCTTCTGATATACTATTTGTGTTGCAGTAGCTCCCTCTGCACAGATAGTGGAAGGCTTTGAGAATTACATAAACACTTTAGGAGACCATGTAATCTAAAGTAAGTTTAATTAAAAAAAAAAGAAGGATTTGGAAGCAATATTTTATATATAGTAAAATGGAATAAATTAATAGATTTTCCTCTGCTACTAAAGCATTAATAAGACACAGAGCTTAAAGCATTGCTTCATATGGCTAAAATACTGCATAGAACTGATTGATGTTCCAGAGAAAATAACAGAAAATGATTGAGGGCATAAATGCTGTGCTTCAGACTAAAGCCAAGAAGAACACACAGAAACAAATCTTTTAGTTTACGAGTACTTTATCTAACCATAGGACTTTTTGCTTTGCAGTTGAAGTAATTCGGTGCTGGTTACACAGAAAGTAGATCATACCTGGAGTTCACGTATTGTGAGGTCTGACTACTTCTTTTCCATCCTTAGTTTTGATGACTGTTAGGTTTGGGGTTTTTATCTCCAAAGGTAAATTAATAGAAGGATGGTTTGTTTTATCTTTTAATAAAAAGTCACCATTTCTTCAGTGCCATTTCTGAAGTTGACCCAGGGAAGGCATTGAGATTGTTAATCACACAGAAGTCAAGTCAGCTCTATAGTTCGCTTCCATTGAGGATAGTGCTGGTTTACATCATCTATAAATATTTAATTACCAAAGAAAATAGGATGGAACTGTTGTGATACAAATGGCTTCCTGCATCTGATTATAAAAGGATTATCAGTTTGAAGCCTGATCTATTTTAAAGATATGAAATATGTTCCCTGCAGCAGTTTGTTTCTCAGTTACATTAAATAACCAAATTGGAGTGTTCAGCAGTCACATTACAAAACGCCAGGAAAGAGTCCAAGTGCTCCCCTTGATTTGCAGTTGTTATCTGCTATTTGCAGCACTTTGACTCGAGGTGTTTACATTTTGCTTCTTTTACTTAAATGGTTTTGCTGTCCTATTTACATTTTACTTGCTTAGTTTCTTTGTTCATAGCAGCTTACTTTGTGATGATTTTATGATATACAGATTTTAGAAGTCTGTGTTTTAACAAGCGGGAATCTATTTTATCTTAAAAAGACTATGAAAAACCTATTTTATTCAGTCTGACTTGATGTCTAAAGTTACATGATAGCATCCTTCTAGTATTCACAAAGAATCAATAGGGCAGATGAGATTACAATTGGAAACTCATCGAAGTAAATTGATGCCTCTTTTGGTCCTGACATTGTTAGCTGTCTTCAGCTTCAGAAGTGGAAGTAGTGCCTGAGAAAAGGTGTAAGGCTCTTGTGCAGCTTGGACAAGCAATAATATTAGTTTTGGTGGTATGGACAAAAAGAAAGATAACCCAGCAGCTAAAGCTGAAGATGAACTAAGTGTAAGTAGGTAACTTAAGAGTTCTTGATTTCGTGCTCTTCTTGACACTTTCAGATCTCTTATGATCTATTTCTCAAGCATTAAAGTTAACATCACAGTTAGATTTAGTATAATTGTGTGTTTTGTAACTCAGTCTGAAAATGTCAGCACGTTTCATTGCTACTAACATGTTTTTTCATGCAACTGAAATAATGGGCATGTCATTGTGACAATATGAAAAGCTTACACTGGTGTAGTGGCAATGGTTTTAAAGAAAAAGAAGTCTTTTTTGACAAGAAAGGCAACATTAAAGATCAAGTGTTTTGTTTTTCCCTGACAAAATACAGAAGGGAACACTCACATGAGCATTAACTCATGACAAAGAAGCAATAAATAATTTAGTGTGTGGTGATAGGCGCATTGCAACTCCAGCTGGAAACCAGTTCTGGAATATGAGAACTAAGTTACAGCAGAGAAGGAGGCTGAATTAACAATTGTGATTCTTATTGAGAGAACACCTTAACTGTGCCTTGTTTTTTGTTCTATAAAATGTTTATGGTAAACTAATATAATCTACGGAAATACTTAAAGTGTAGTGCATAGCATTCAGTATTCCTATGAATCCTGTGTAACTGTGATTTTTGACATGCAAGCCTTCATACGTGATGTGCATTTTGTTTTGTTTTATTCAGAATAAGGTTAGAATTGCAGTAGGTGTAATGAAGACATAGGTTGTTCCAAAAGCGTATTGACAGTCTTCAATTATCCTGGCTATGATTAGTTTTTAAGACCAGATCTGTGTGTTTAGGTGTAAAGCTACAAGCAAAAGGCACGGAAAAACTTAAACCTAAACGAATCTTGGGGGAAATTGGTCCAAATGGCCCAAATCTCAGATGCAGAACTGAGCATCCATTGAGCTATCTCAAGCTGTCCTACTGAACACGTGGGTGCATAAGGGAACTCTACGTGACAGAACAGAGCTTTAAACAAATAGGATATTTGTTTTCCTACTTAAACAGAATTGTACTCTACAAGACTTCTAAAACCTAGTGAAGACTGGCAAATTGAGTTCTTCTTGAGAACATGGAAAACAAGTGCAGTTATTTACCTAGACAGAAGATAGGAGTCTAAAATGTTCCAGTTCAGTGTTTTTCTCAGGGTTTTTTGAGTAAATGAAGTGTACTACTGTGTTTTATTATTAATCTCATTATTTATTACTCATTTTTCTTCCTAGCTTTCAGTATCCTCAGCTCTGAGGTAAAAAATTGGTAGCCATTGTATTTCACTACGGGATTGGCAGGATATTTATGGTGACATTGCATATGCTTTCTCTGTGAGGATACACCGATCTCTGTTACTGAAATCATTCCTAGGGCCTAGTATCAGAGAATCATACAAATCTGCATAGGTGGGGTCTCCTGTAGTCTTTTTAATGTTAAAAAAAGAGGGCTAACATGAGAGGCAGCACAGATTGCCCAGGGCTTTGCACTAGTGAGGTTTGAATATCTCTAGGGATGGAGGTTCCCTGACATCTCTGGACATGGCTCAGGTGCATGGTTCTCATGGTGAACTAAGTTCACACACCCTGCTCACTCTAGCTGGAATTTCTCCTGCTGTTGTGGCTGTCTCTTCACTGCACATCAGTGGCAAAAGCATGTCTCTGTCTCGGCTGTAACGCACTTTAGATAAGGTAATATATGATTAGGTTTACTCACACTATCTTTTCCGCCTTGTCTACAGTTAAACAACCACAGAGGTCTCAACTGTGCATTATACTCTGCAGCCCCTCTCCTCTTTGTGGCCTTCCCCTCAAAGCACTCCAATTCATCAACATCTCTGTTATACTAATAGCCTCAAAACCAGACGCAGTGTTTCAGATGCGGCTTTACTAGCGCTAGGCAGAATGAAACAACTGCTTGTTGCAGATTATAGCATCACTTCTGCAAATGACTAGTAGTTAGGCTTGTCACTTTCTGGGTGTCAAGTTCCATCAGCACATAGTTTTTGTAGCCACTATATGAAACTTATAATACTACATTGGTAACTCTAAGCACAGTTCTTAGCTGGGTACTCCCTGACTTTCATAGTCTTCTCTCTCATCAACTGAAGTTCAGCTAGTGGGAATGAAAATTAAGCCTTGTGTCCGCACCTTCTAGTATATTACGAGCCCCATAGTCTTGCAGTGTGCCTTCTGAGGGGCTTCAAAGGATGTAATGATGGTAAATCACCATCCTTATGCAAGAGTGACTGACTGTTGTATCTGCAAATGTCTGGAAGAAAATGCCATTCTTTCTGACTGAAGCTTTAAACTGCTAAGTTATAGGTGTGCATATGCAGTCACGGGCATATATATATGGAAGTAAGTTCTGGTTGTTGGTCAGTCAGTTACTGTTAGCAATGTTCCATGTTTTTTGTTCTCTTTCACCTTATTTTAGGTAGCCAACATCTCAGTCCAAATGGTAGCTGCAGAAGACAAGCTGGCCAAGAGGATTCTGGCAAGGAAAAAACATGGAAAATTGAAATTGAAGAAAAAAGATAGCTTGCTGTGGGATTTTCAAAACAAAATAATTCTCTTTACCCTCATTCTATTCATTGTAGGAGTTGTAACCTGGACATTACTATGGCTGTTCATTGGTGAGTTGCTGAAAGCTCGTGCCAATTTTATGCATCTCCATCCCCAAGAGCACTTTCGGCTGGGTTTAGGATCATACTTGCCTTGAAGGCTGTTTCTGAAATAAACATGGAACTAATTTAAATGGGGCCACAAACACTTTTGGGTGTCTTTGTTAAGATGTAACAAGTAATTGTAAGAGCAGGCTCAGGTGCTGGCTTTAGGAAGTGTGACTTCTTTTTTATGAAGTGTTATGACCTAACAGCTCCTATGAGCTTTACCCTTCAGAAATTGTGACCTCCACTGTGTTTCTTGGCTTTCTGAGGGTCAGGTAGGTCTTTTGTTTCTCATGCAGGACAGGTTGATAGAAATTAAAGGGGAGTGAAATACAGAAGTGTCTAACTGGGCAGTAAAAGCCATGTTCTCCTCTTTTAGACCCCTGATGCTAATTCTGCTTAAGATGAGGGATACTCCAGTATCTGGATGTTGATATTCATTATAATGGTTCATATGTATGGTGCAGGTAACAGGTGCTCAATTAACCGTACTGTGGTACTCATCTAGAACCAATTGACTGTGAAAATGTCATGTTATTTCAGTTGTTGTTCCCATTGTTAGGCTGAATAGAGTAATTTGGTTTAGAATTCAATCAGAAAAAATATGCCTGTTATTAAGAAAAAGAAAAGCCAGAAGAGGTTTGCTGTCTCCTTTGTACCTTACAGTTCAGGCAGAAAACAAAGATGCGTTGTATTTTGTCGGACTGTTCCGTGTGGCCAACATAGAGTTTCTCCCAGAATACAGGCAGAAGGAGTCTAAAGAGTTCCTCTCCGTGGCAAAGACCGTACAGCATGTGGTAAGATGAGTGGGCTGCTTGGTTAGCAAAAAAGTCCAGAGTGACTTTCAGGTGCCGCTGAGTCTGCTGCGGTGTTCTTTTTGTGTTCCTTATTTTACCTCTCCTCTGGAAGACCATGTACAAGGGGCAGCTATCTGCCAGAAGGAAGGAACTGACTGCTTTCAGCTTGTTAATCACAAGCTGAGTTTTGAAAAGGCCTGTTTCAGTTTAACTTCGACTCAAAATTTTAGGTACTTCCCCTGCAAATACAGGTCTATGAATAGAACTCAACAAAAGCCCTTCAAAAGTTAATTGCCACTCCAGAGATATTAAACCAATTAAGTCTTTTGCATTTAAATTGTTTTTTTCTGCCAGTCTTATGCCTTAAAGCATCTGTAATTACCCTAGACCTCTCAAGCGTATTTGCTTGAAGTTTCCTTCTGATGGTAGATATTCTCAAGATGATTATTTTTCCCAAACACCTTGCATCAGGCAGAGCAGAAATAGTGCTCTGTTGTAGGCAATTAAGGCTGCTATGAAGTGGGGAGAGAGGAGTGGGAATCTTGATTATAATGGAATTTAACTTGAAACACATTTGGTATAGGGAGGGAAAAGACATTAATGCCAGGAAGAGCAGCACTGTCCACATAAGGATTCAAGCAGTAGTACAAAAACTGCTGAAAACCCAATCAACCGAACAGCCTAATGTCAGATGCACCCATGAGAGTCTTGAATAATTGCTTGCTTTTTCTTATGATAAGAGCTCATGTTCCTGTTTTCCTGCACAAGGCATATCTTTCCCCTGCTCTCCATGGAGCAGCTTTAACCTATTGAGAGCCCCGTGTCCTGCTCTTGATCCAGAGCGTCCTGCCATTGTCACACATAGTGGATAGAGGTGGCAGACAGCAGGTAGGAACTGCTAGTGTCACTGCCTCCTACTTGAATTTAACTTGAAATTTACTTAATTGTCAGTAAAATTTTGTCTGAACTCAGCAATGGGTTTTGCATTGCTTAAACTGTGCTTCATGGTGACGGCACCAAAATTGATATGGGGATTTGGGATTTTGCTTGTTTTACTACTTGTAACCCGTGTGTTCATGGCTGGTGGCCCACAGACCCCCCCAGAATGGTGGTGGAGAAACATCTCAAGTTAGGCTTCTTTCCCCTTTGATAGTAAGAGTAATATGTAAAATCCCTTGTAGCCTAATCTGGAGAAAGATTGAGCTCCCACTATTTTATTTAGGCCTTTTACAATAATTGTCAGACTTCCTTTCTCAAATACTGAAAGGGACTAATATTACTGTATTTTTTTGCAGCCTTTTCTTCAAAATAATCTGTTTTGGTCCCTTGTGTTTTTATGTTAACCAGCAGGACGAGGTCTGAACAGCTTGAGGTACATGCCACCTTGTGGCTTTAGAAGTGTGCCTCCTTGAACAAGAGGAAGGAAGGATATTATTACAGTGTCACACTGTCACATACACCCAAAGAAGTGCTGGAGTCAGAAGCTTGCTTTCCCCAAAGGCAGTCCTGCAGCATGAAACGGGCAGAGTTTTTCCTTCTCCATGTGTTTTACACTGGGTGTTTTGGAAACAAGTATGTTATTACTAAGCTGTCAGTGAAGAACATGGGCACAAACTGAACCAAAATGCAAAAAATACTATATAAACATTAGAAATACGTGCTTAACTGGGAACGTGATCAAACACTGGAGCAGTTTCCGGAGCCTGTGAAGCCTCCTTTATTGGAGATACTCAGTTGAACGTGGCCCTGAGCAACCTGGTTTAATTGTCCCTGCTTTGAGCAGAGGGGTTGGACTAGATGCTCTCCAGAGATACCTTCTAAATCCTCTAATGTATGTTGTAAACTTCACCTTAGTAGCAACACACAGAACATTACAAGCACACACGTTTCTGGAAGATTGGTCTGAAGTCTCAGCATAAGGATAGGGAAGCCCTTTGTGTTTGGAATTTGCTGGGCAAATACTGTGCATCATTTTCAAAACTCATTTGTTTGGAAGCAGCATTGCTGTATGTGTCATCTGGCATTGGCAGAAGCTTTGGTGTTCCCTGGGAATGTTTGGCTCGTTATGGGTGCATTGCAGGGTTGGTCTGTTCGTGTCTGCTGCTTGGCTGATGTATGTCTAGAAATGTGAGCGTACTGCATGTTCTTGGTGGGAAAGAGGGTATTCCTAGGAAAGCCTAGGCTAAATCTTAATACTTTCTCTTTCAGATGAACTTGGTCTACACCACCTCCTCTTTCTCCAAATTTTATAAGCAGACCACAGTTTCAGAAGTCAGGTACAACTGTAGTTAATATAATTGCATTTCTGCAGGGTGGTATATAATGTAATGAGCCCGCAAGAGAAGCCTGTTTCTGATGGTTATGATTTTATCTCTGCTGTATACTTGTACTGATAGCAAAACACATTTATAACCTATACCTATTAATTTCAATAAAGTATGGGCAAAACTGAAGTTATGTAAGCAGGTGCTGTCTGCCAGAAGTGTAATCCAAGGTAAACAGAAATGCCCCTAAAGGAACTTGGTAATGCTCTGGCTTATAGATCACACAGAAATTTAACCACTTAAACATGCTTTTGGAACACAGCTCTCTATTATAGGGTAAGTTGCACTTGGTTTTTAAGTAATGTTGTTGCCATTAAACTGTTTCCTACTGACAGAAGGGCAAAATCTTCATAAGATCATAGAATCTACAGAATGATTCTATATTCTATGATTCCAAGATCAGGGTGATCATACACATCCTTGAATATGTTACCTTAATAGTCTAGGAATCATTTCTTACCCACTACAGTGCACAATACAGAGTGCAATGCATAGTGATGCAGTGTTCTATATGTCTGGTGGTGTTAATTTTGCCATTTCTGTTTTGATCTTTAGGAGCTAATCCAGCTCTAATTAAAGTAGTTTTTCTTTTTTCCTCAAGATAAAGAATATTTATCTGTTGTGCTAAATATGCCCCACAAGATTGAAATCAGCCATGCACTTCTGAACTTGCATTTCAGAGGCTTCTGTTGAATCTAGTCTTCAGAATGCTTTCAACGTGGTGATAACCTGTAGGACCATTCCGTTTCAGTAACAACAACAATGGAGGCCTTCTTGTTCATTTCTGGATCGTGTTTGTGGTACCACAGGCAAAAGGCCAAGTGCTGTGTGAGGATTGTGTGGCTGCCATTTTAAAGGATTCCATTCAGACAAGTATCATCAACCGGACGTCAGTGGGAAGTCTTCAGGGCCTTGATGTTGACATGGACTCCATCGTACTAAGTGGTTAGTATTAGCCCATGCTCATATCCTTGAGGATACTTCATTAAACAAACATTTTATCTTGGAGTAGCAAATTCTATAAATAAACCAAAATATTAGAAGCTGAAGATGCTAGATAAATACTAAAATTATTATAGAAAAAAAAGAGAGGAAAAAGGAAAATCAAAACCAGACTTGAGGTCAGATGAAGGCACAAAGTGTTCTTGATAGCAATGATTGCAAAACTTCCTGATTTTGGGGTGCTTGTGTTCATATTCAGTAGCTAAGTCTGACACTTTGCAGGCAACTCTGATTTGGGTTAGTGTGTGCTTTTGAAAGTATAAAAAGATGAAGGGCTAAGGTTTCCATATGGTTCAAATCTTAGCTCCTCACTGAAAATGTGATTCTTGTCACCCCTTTAATAAAGATTTAAACAATGGATTATAAAGTTTCCCATTCATTAAACAATTCCTGTACCATTCCTCTCTGGGGAAGAAATTAACTATGTGGGGTTCAAGTGTCTGTAGGTGATGAAATTAGGTACAAATTGTTGTATGACTTTAAGTTCTATGAACTAACGACAGAACAAGCTGCATTCCAAGGGCTCTAACTGAAAGATGAGAAAGACTTTGTGTCCAAGGATGAGAAAATGACCTGGATAGCTCAGTATCAGTTCCTCAATTGAATTTGACTGTTTAATTGACACGCAGTCTCTGCGTGCCTCAGGCGCTGAGTTGTCTGGGGAGGTGATGCTTCCAAAGCTCCTTGCAGGATCTGCAGAAATGAAGGCTTGGGTGGCCTTCCTCATAAAGTTAGCTGTTCTGTCCAATGTGTTCAGTGCTAGGACTAAACTGTGATTGAATTTAACCCTGAATTCTGGCTTTTTAGATAAATGAAGAGACTCATGCAACTCTCTTTCTGTGCAGCAGGTCTTCGATCAGATTATTGGTCATCAACGGGAACAGGTAATTCACCTTTTTGGCAGCTTCCTGGTAGAGAAGTGGAGAATGAAGCTTAGTTCTTGGCTTAAGGTCAAAGACACTCTTCAGCATTAATTTCAGTGTTAAATTCAGCTTTGGCCTTTATGTGCTGGCTTGCTGTAGGAGAAACCAAGGGTCTTGTGTGCAAGAAATAGGATCTGCCTTTAATATGACTGGTAAACTTGCATGCACTTTGTGGCATGGGAGGAAATAAACTTGGTGAGTTGTTTGATATTCACTGTGTTGAGGAGATAAACCTTTTCTAACCTGGATAGTACTGAATTTAAATCGTTGCTTTTTATGTTGAACATTAGCAGTGCTTTTGTCCATCTGTTTATCCTTTATCCTCATTTACTCCCTTTTTTTCCAAGGTTAATGGTAAGATTTTCTTTCAAATGAACTCTAACAGAAATTAGCTTAAGCAGCTCAGTTTTGCCAAGGTTGTGGTTGCTTGCATACCTGCTTTGTTTTAGGTTGGCAGTGTGCAGAGGATTCACAAGCAGTTTAAAAGTACAGCACATCTATGTTCATACTAATGAGTTAGTATGTGGAGTAGGGACCTAGAAAAAATGTGCTGCTAGGCTAAGCAATAGTGTGGTAATCACCTTTGTTACAGACACCTGATAAGTTTCTGTTGGCCTCGCAGTTGTCAATCAGCCAAGGATGCATTTGCATTCCTTGCTCATTGACACAGGCTTACTCTTCACCTTTTGAAATTGCACTGTTCCAGTTTGTTAAGGTGTTTATACCTTTCTATGTCTGTATGTTTAATTTTTTCTTGTCAAACATTAACTTGTTATGCTTCGAGCTGCGATTTCCACTTCTGGTATGTTACAAGGTTTTGGCTTGCATGATTTCTAGGAATTTAACAGCTACTTCTATCACTGCTACAGCCAATTTAAGATCTAGTTCTGTGCTCCTCAACTGGACTTTGGGTCGCAGACGCTGTGCCATGGTTTGCTATGCTAGTTTGGTATCAGCACAGAATTTATCAGAATTCAAGTCAAGTTTGCTGCAGCATTCATTTGCTCTAAACCTTCCCTGACTTACACTGCAAAGCATAGCAAAATTGGCCTTTGTCGCATCTTCTTACGCACTTTGCTATTATTCAACTTAATTTTGTGCATTGGTGCTTACTTGCATCACAGATTCATCACCCAGTGTTCCAGGGCTAAGGAATTAGTATAGTCAGATCTTGTGCTTCAATTTATTCCAGAGTTCAGTCCCTAAAAGGAAGAAAATAATAAGGGTCCAACACAAATACAGATGCTAAATATTTTTTATGACTCATCTGGTATCTCTCACACAAAGGCTGAAGGAAGACCTGCCATATTTTAGGTGCTATTTGTAGACTTAGTGTCAATCACAGGTGGCAACTGGTATCTATGAGAAGCTGGTAGGCAATGGAGATGCAGGGGAGCATCAGCATGGGTTGCCACAGGAGTTGAGAAAGTCTTGTATTGGTGTAATTTAAGTTGTTGGGGTTCATTGAGTGTGCCTGCTTAGGAGTATAGAATCTGGCCTGTAGATGAAAGAGTTAATGCAGCAGCAAGCAAGGAAGGTGCACTACATGTGCATAGTTTGAGAGTAATGGAGTTACTTTGCCATGAAGATATACTCAGTTATTAGTTCAGGCCCAGCATTGGGGTGCAGGTATATTCAAGAATGGCTTGGAGAGGGGACTTGTTTTGGGCTGAGATGAGGGACTTGAATTGCTATGGTATCTGGCAATGCAGGGTTTGCTTGGGTAAGGGCTGTATCTGCATATGCTTTCAAGCTGGTATGCTTGCATTAGTACTAGTTCCAGAGCTAGCTCTGAATTCTCTGCTCTGTGCTCCATACCAGCTGTGAGCTTGTCACTTTATTAATTACTTAGTAGAAGTAACAATAGTCACATAATTCTAAAGATTATGGTCTTTGTTAAGGGTGAGTAAATAAGCACAACCACTATTAAAAGAATGTTACTGGGAAGAGATAAGAACAAGAAGGAAGTACAACAATGGCTCAACTAAAGCTATAAATAGTTGTAACTGTAATTCGGTTGAACGGTATATGACCCTTATAAAGTGTACATAAACATTCATAGCATTAGCTTCAAGACTGTAAATTAGAAGTGGAAGTCAAGCAAAGCCTGCACTTCCTCTCTTGATTAAGTGGTGGTTAAAAGGCCAGCATTTCTTTTGAGACAGCAATAGATAGTGAACTTTCATAGTGCTCTAAAAGGTATTCCATGATAGTAACTATGTCCAGTTTTGGTGTCCTCAGCATAAAAAGGACATGGAATTATTGGAACAAGTCCAGAGGAGGGACATGAGGATGATCAGGGGACTGGAGTACTTCCAGTATGAAGACAGGATGAGAGAGCTGGGGCTGTTCAGCCTGGAGAAGAGAAGGCTGCATGGAGACCTCATAGCAGCCTCCCAGTAGTTGAAGGGGGCCTATAGGGATGCTGTGGAGGGACTCTTCATGAGGGACTGTAGTGATAGGACAAGGGGTAATGAGTTCAAACTCAAACAGGGGAAGTTTAGACTGGTTATGAGGAAGAAATTCTTTCTTTAAGGGTGGTGAAGTGCTGGAATGGGTTGCCCAGGGAAGTTGTGGATTCTCCATTGCTAGTGGTGTTTGAGGCCGGGTTGGACGTAGCCTTGAGTGACATGGTTTAGTGAGAGATGTCCCTGCCCATGGCGCAGGCTTGGAACTACATGATCCTCAGGTCCTTTCCAACCCTAACTATTCTATGATTCTAGCAGTGACTTCTAATGCTGCAGAAATTTACAAGGCTAAACAGGACTAAGTCCTGATCTTCATTCATTTTGACCCTGCTTTGAGCAGGACATGACCTTGAGCAAGAAGTGTCCTAGTATCCCTTCTGAACTGAAGGAATTGGTGAATCTGAATTTATCTCACAACCCATTTCATAATACAACATCAAGAACTGAGATGTTTGAGCAGTAACCTGAAAAGCCCTGTAGTAATACAGACAAGTGGCTTGAGTTATTGTTTTGGTTTTATTTATTGCAAATATCGCAATATCTGTAGGGAAAAAGCAGCAGATTTATACCTTAGCAGTAGAAGGACATTTCCAAGTGAACAATTAACTTACGTAAGTAATTTATCCTCTGGGAGCTCCACAGAGCTTTGTAAACAGCAAATACCTGTTGTACAAAATGATGCTGCTTTAATGCAAACGCACTGTGAAGACTCTTAATACCATTGTTAGCCATACTTTGTAGTTTCGTGAATAGACATTTCCTTGACCACAGACTTCTGAGAATAGTGAGTAGTGCAGTTAACTTTGCTTTCAGATTTAGATATGCTTTCATATGTTGCTTTACTGGAAAGTAATTGTGCTTTTTTAAATGCCATGTGGATTTAACAGTTTCAGAGCAAGTGTCCAATGTTTAAAATGTGCCATTTTCCCAGGAACAGATTGTATGTATGATATGTATGCTGATCGCCTACATGAGCGCTTTCCTCTGGATATCCGCACTACTTCAGGGTCGACAATCTGCTATTTTAAACTGACTGCATCAGTGGGCCATCTTATTCGTCTTTCAATAGTATCCCTTCATATTGAGGCAGATAACTGCATCACTGACTCTCTAACCATTTATGACTCTCTCATGCCAATCACACATAAGATATTGTACCGGTGAGTCCATTTGGGTGGGTTTTATTTGCTTGTTTGGTTTCTGCTTTGTTAAAACCAGTTTGATCTTCATGCCTTACGAACACAACGCCTGGCAAGTTGTGTCCCACCACCACCTCCTCCTGCCTTACTAACTGGAAAAGTCGATGTTGTTAATAAAAGAGCAGTAAAACGTTCTTCTAATTCTTCTGGAGTCTTCGAGTGCATCTCTGCCTAGTTAGAGAGCTATGAGAGGTTCACACATAACCGGGTGGAATTTTGTGTTTCTATCAGGAAACAGATGTTAACTAAAAGAAAACGTCAAAATTTCCTCCCCTTACCGAACTCATCTTCCATTCTAATATTAGCACTCTTTGTATGGAGACTGAAGTTCTGAAACTGAGCCTCATGATTTTCGGATACTTACCATCACTGCTCACCATGCTCAGTGCCTTTTTTTAAGCTGCTCTATTTGAGTCTACTATAGGGTTTTTAAAATCTACAGTTGAAGCTGTGGTGGCTTGAGTGCTGTGGACTGCCACTTCTTCACCCTTCCCTTTAGTGATCCACTTGTTTGGTGATATTTTGGTACAAAATTCCTCCTAACAGGTTCCAAAGGGCTTTGTTAGACCTAAAGCTGAAGACTGCACCTTTGGTCTAAGAGAAAGCACCTCCATCAAGCAGACAAAGAGCTGAGTGCTTTGACCCATGAAATCTTTTTCTATGGCCTGTCGATGTGTGTATAAGCCTCAAAAACAGCACTGTCTTTTCAGTCCTCTTCCATAGCTGGCCTTTACTACCCTGAATCACTTTCTGACTTGTCTATAAAACAGCAAATGGTGTTCACTTGTTATTATCTGTAGGCAGCTGAGGATGCCTGCTAGATAATCCATGTGGAAAACAACTTTTTAATGAGATTAGTTGATGGGTTTAGGTTCTTCATTTCTGACTTGAAGGATAACTTTGTCTTTCCCACTCCCCAACAACAAGCTAAATATGTTGGCCTAATGATAAAATTTTTCTCTTTCTACAAGACTTTCTTTAATATTAGCTTAGTGCATTTTTCCTTGGAGTGAAGGGTCCAAGTCAGTATTATCTCCTAGAACTAACCATGCCAGCTTCCTTATGATGTTTGCAGTTTTTCTCTTTTATCTGATGTGGCTTTCCTGTAGTCAGTTTCTAACTGGCCTTGTAACAGGTGTTTAAGAGCAAGGAGGTTTTATTAGGCTTTCAAGTAAGTAAGCACTTCATCAGTGTAAAAGTTAGGCATAGAATGACAGCAAATATGTTGGGGTTTTGGTTTGGTATTTGTTTGCGCCCATTGTGTGTACTCTTTTCTCCCCTCAGAGCTTGTGAGCCAGTTGATTCATTGATGTCACTCGTGTCCACAAATAACCTCATGCTGGTAATGTTTAAGGCAGCACAAATAAAGGAACAGAAGGAATTCCACGGTTATCTTGAGGTCATTACGCAAGAAAGTAGGTTTGTTCAGAGATGTGGTTGTACTGTTTCTATCCGAGATTCCGAAGTGGCTGTCATGTTCGGACTGTGAACAAATGATTGCTGTATCTCATCTGCTTTTTTTTTTTCTCCGTCTTATCTCTCTTTTCTTTCCTCTGCATTGTCGAGTGTCTGCTTACTTCTGTGTGGTTTAATCTGTGCAGATTAGCTGTTCTTCACTGAAATTCGGCAATAGAAGGCAGCGACCAGCAGTCTGAGCTCAGTTGGTCACGACTGCTTTTAACAGTAGATGGAGCTGTTATCCCGGGATCTCTCCTGTTTTGGGGCTGGGTGATGATGTTAAAGGTGGAGGGAGTTCAGCACTAAAACCTACTCCCAGAATATAAAAGTTGAGTAGCTTTGTCTGCTTTTTTTACCGGTGCCTGTTTCCACATTAACACAAAGGAGCCAATTTGGTTTGTCCAGCAAGTTAATCATTTGCTTTTTATTGCTTAAAGCTTTAAGAAGGGCTTACATTATAATCACAAGTAGTAGAAGGAAATCTACAGACCAAAATCACATATATTACAGGAAACCTACCCTAGAAGCACAAGGAGTAAAACTCCAAGATAATGCCAGGAAATTGAAGCTGCTCAACAGATGCTTCATGCTTTCCTTTTGAAAGTAATTAAGCATCATAGTACTATCATAAAAGCATGTTAGAAAACCTCCATCTTAAGTAACTTTAAATTCAGGGCTCTTGTTTGGTAGGTTTAAATTCAGAGCTGAGTTTTCCTTGTTTCTGTGTATTTTGTTCCAATATTTTGTTTTTAATGAATTATCTAAATCCATTGAGCAGCCATAAAAGGAAATTTCGGCTTCGAGGAGGCTGATTAGTGTAGCACATTGTCCATTTCTCTTCTAAACAGCTGCATTTTAGAACTACAGCTCCTCAAGTATTACTGCTGCGTGGATGTACTGATGTGCACCACAGTCGACTAAAACCTGTTTGCAGAACTGCTTTTAGTGAAATAGCCATTATAAAGCTCTACAATGTTTTATCCTGGTCTAGCAGTGCCCTGCAAGCATTCCTAGACTTTCACATCCCTTACCTGTCTGCATGCACAAGTAGTAAGGGTATCTTTTCTCAACGTGACCCAGACAAATGTAGTTGGTCAGCTGCCCTGTTTACAGTGATAAGTTGTGATAAATTTGGGCTTAGCTTGCTGAATGTTGATATCTGTGTGAAGTATATTGAGGTTCATCAGATTTAGCTTTCTTTTTTTTTCTTCCCTAGGATGTGGGAAAGCAATAGTAACAAAAGAGAAAATAGGCTACGAAGGGAGGATCACAAGTCCCTATTACCCAAGCTATTATCCTCCAAAATGTCTTTGTGCGTGGAACTTCCAGGTAACATGATTCTTTTTCTCTCTTAGGTTGTAGCTTTCTTTGGGCGCACAGAGCCTGTAAGTAGAGCAGAAACAATTGTGTAGGGAGTAACCTTTACATCCTTCTGAACGTAGCAGTTTATAGATATGATATAGCTGCATAGTTGGCTGTGCTTAGGTGTCTTTTATTGGGGTTTTTCGTTTTTTATTCCATGACCTTTTTCTTAACTAAGAGAATACCGTTCCTAAGCTGTCCTTTTAATAAAGGTAAAGAGCTGAGGTAAGTTTTAATGTTTAGCCTACAGGATTGTTTTAATGACAAAGAATATAAGACTTCACTGTTTCTTAAATCACCTCTTCCCACCCCAAAACAATTGATAAAATATATTCCTCTAACTTAGTTATTGATGCCACTTCTGTGATATCTCTTGTCAGTCTATTTTGATATGCTTAATAGATTTGCCATCTAAGGTGGTCTGTTCTCTCAGTACAATCCCACAGATAGTTTCTTCTTGGTAGCATTTTTATACACCTTTTCAGGTACTTTCCTAAAAGCAGATGTCCAGAAGTTCACATTGGTTTACAACATTGTCATGCTGCTGACATTAGTGCTTACCTGTTGATGCTGCTAATATAAGATCTTTGGCTCATGGTTTGCCTTTCAGTGTTCCCTTTTCTAAGTAATACAACAATGGATATGACTCCTGTCTATCTTATCTTTTTGTTTGTTACTCATGTGTGGTTGAGCTAGTGGTAGCCCACGCTGAAGCTCACCAACCTGCATGGAATACAGGTAGCCATGACCTACAGCCAATTCCTTTTTTAGAAAGCTCGGGCAATTGCTTATTTTTTCATTGCTAAACTTCAGGTCTTCAGCTCACTCTGGACTTCTGAGAGGAAAGTTCCTGAACACTTAATATGAGCACCCTCCAAATCTTATTTATCACAACAGTTTAATTTCGCAGTAGCTCAATACTGAAAACTTCCCTTATTTTTCTAGATCATGTTCTTTGTTAGAGAATATCAGAAAAGTCTCCATTTGTGGATTCTTGTCCTTACCCAGACCTTGTTTTTAAAGGAACATTGCCTTGCCTTGCAAAAAAGCTTTGTTCCTTTTAATAAAGGAAATTCTACTTCATTTGGAAGCTCGTGATTCTGGGGGTCTTAAATATCTTCTGTAAAGTGCTGAAGTATACTTGGCTGATGGGGCGCTAGCTGAAGACTACAATATTGTGGTAGAAATAACTCCTAGCATTACAAAGGTGACGCAGGTATTTAGTGCAGTACCTTAGCTAACAATCCACACAGGCCGTGTGTCCCTACACAAGTAAATTTGGATGTGTTTGAGTGCTTTGATCATGATACAAAAGCTGTGTTCTGTGGCCAGTGGCTTTTTGAAAATGAAAGGACTGTTGTTGGATGAGGAGAAAGCTCTCAGCTATTGTGGGGCTTTGCCAACCTCTGCTTTTTCTCAATAGCTGGCAGGTGTCTCACGTGCTGGCTGTCGAGCCAGCAAAGCCACTGCAGTTACTGGAGTGTGGCATTGCCAAGCTCCATAATTGCTGAGATAAGTCTAAAGACTTGTGTTCAATGTCTGCTAAAGGAAAGCAATAACTGCTTTCACTGTCTTTCTTGTTCACAACAGACTCCTCAGAAGAGCCTTGGTATAGCTCTGAAGTTTCATAACTATACCATCAGTGAGAAGAATATTAAAGGCTGTGAGCGAGGGTGGTGGAAAATTAATGAACAAATGTAAGTACTTCTAATATTATTAAACTAAATTGCCAAAATAAGCCTTTCTATCACTATTACAGCTCACTAGGATGTTTTCCACAAAGATGGAGGTAATTCACTGGTCATCTCTTACCATTCTTTCACTTTGGCTGATGTTACAATAGAAGTTTTACAGAAATATCTGTGTATATATAAAACTTATTATTTTCAAGTACGAATAACATGAAAACAAGAGCCTTTGGTATTCTCTGGAGAGAAAGATAATGGAGCAATTGAGTTAAGAAGGATGCCCTGTGAACCCTAAAGTAATTAAGGGTTTTCTGGGATCTTTGAACAAGGTCTGTAAAACCCCTTTTAAGTGAAACTTGATTCTATGATTGCTTATGAGGACAGCAAGCCTAATTAACTTCTCAGTGAAAGGTATTATAATGAGATTTTTGGATATAGAAGAGCAACTGCTTCCTCATTCTAATCACTGGCTCTCTTGAAAGAGAAGCTGCACACACCGGCTGCCAAGGTGCCATGGTATTCCTTAAATGGTTTTTATTAAAACACTGATGCTATCTTTTAAGTAAAATACTGCTTTTCCATGCATATTGTCCACCCATATCCCCTCAGATTTTTAAGTCATCTTTCAGTCACTGGATGAGGAGACAAAGCTGGATTTAGGATGTTGGATTGTGTGAATCTATTTGTTTCAAAAACTTGGTTCAGGTGGAAGCCTCAGTAAGATCAGACTTGAAACTGAGTTTGTGAACTTGCTGCTGAAACGAAGCCAGTTAGGCTTTCGAAAGTGTAACTGGAAGAATTAGAGGGGAGAGAATGCTTTCTATATACCTTGATACCATACTGTAATTACATAGACAAAACTCAGTTTTTCTGAACCTCCCAAAGTGGAACCTTCTTGGAAGCTGGTTGCTTGACTAGATGGGCACATAAAAGCACCAGTCAAAACAGAACATTTGGTGTGTTTGGGTTTTTTTTTTGATGTTCTTTTTATGACATCATTGGAAAGACTTGAGAAATGGATCAAAGGAAAGTAAAATTGGAGGAAAAAAGACAAAAGGCGACGGGTTCACATTGTAAGGATTTGATTTTAAGTGTGAAATATTTTGATAGTCAATATTGGGTTTTATTTCCCCAAATTTTAAGGGTTAATGAAAAGGGACAGACCACGCCTTTTCAGCTTCCTGCAATTGCAACTTATTGCATGTATCTTCTACTGTCTCAGGTAAAAAGAGTGAAGAAGATTCAGGAGGAAGATCTTAGTAAATAAAGACTGTACTGTGAAGATAGTGCAGATAAGGTTCTTTGGAACCTCTAGGGACTTTATCTAACCACAGGCACTGAACACAACCATGCTGTTCTTCCTTGTCTTTCTTCAGTAGCCATGCAAAGGTTTCTCTGCCTAGTCAAGAGATTTTGATTTTGATGAACTGTCTGCTGAAGTTTTTGGAGGCAGAAATATCAATGAGTCTTTGCAAGCAAATCATCAGAGGGTTGTGTGAGCAAAGAGGTTGCAAATCTTTTCTTAAAACCAGTAATTAAAGTGTGGCTACAAAGAAGACTCCCTTTTTGCATGAGAAAGACAACGGCTAATGAGCACAAGTTTATTCTGTGGAGATTCTGACTGGGTAAAAGAGGCAAGTTTTTCACAGTGAGAACAATGAGCCATTGGAATGATCTCCCCAGGGAAGTCTTGAATTAACCAACAATGGGCTCTTTTAAGATTCAGCTGGACAATGTGTTGGGCCATTTAGTCTAGGTCATGTTTTGGCCAAGGAAGATTAGACCAGATGGTCCTTCTGCCAACCTGATGTTCTATGATTGGTGCAACGTCAGGTTGTTTCTGCTACATGATGTATGTATGTAATCATCCCCTTAATTTGGGATGTGGTGTCCCACTTCCTGCTTCAACATATGAGACAGAACCCCTTAATTAGTTTCTCTCTGTGGCGGTGGCACAGTTACAGATGGTGCCTTGCAACCTCTATTTGACTTGGGCCTGGGGAAGTGGCTAGTAAAACACCAGTAGAAGGGTCCCAAGGATTTGCAGCTCTGTCTTACAAGTCCCACAAACACATGGCTTCCTTGGTGTAGCTGTATCAACTCTTCCACAGATGGGCAGGAGCTTCCTCTGCTTTTGGTGAGAAGAGGTATTTTCGTGTGGCTGAGAAGTGAGCAATGCAGCCTTCAGTTTTGGGTGTGTTTTGTTGGGTTGTTTGGGTTTTTTTTGGGGGGGTGTGATGGTCGTTGACTTTTTTGTTTGCTTTAAATGGTGCTAAGATTTGTTTGAAGAAAGTTGCCCAAGTCACTGACAGAAGGAGAAATGTAGACAGTGCTGTGGGTTGATTGAGGGGAATCGGTTAGCTGGTTAGGTAGTATTTTGCTATGCACTTTGGCAGGCTGGTTTAGGTTGGGAACCCTGATGACAGAGGCACTAAAATGAGTGAGAATGAGACTTCCTGTAGCAGGAAGTCTTCACTCTTAGCTCTGGTAGGTTTTCTTTTTCAATTTTTATAAGTTTTCTTTTTTAATATATTCTTCATATTGCTGGAACAGAATCTCCCCAGTCTGTTTCATTTTCATATAGTGATACAAAGCACATACAGAAGCATATGAATGAGCATGGGCATACTCTGTGGCACGCTTTGATAAGGTGCATAGGACAACCAAGCAGTATCTCTCCATGTGGAAATCACTAATCAGTTTTCCTGCGTCCATTGACATGAAGAGTAGTCATGGTGCAGTGCCTAATGTCACCAAAATAAACAAGGAAAATATTTATCTCTGGATAATAGTTCATTAGTCCATTTAACAATGCAATAATCCGTTTTCATGGGTTTTTTGAGTTCTAGCTTCAACAAGTGACTTGCACTACTGTCCAGCATGTGTGGGTGCCAAGAATCAATACAGCTGTTTCTGCTATTAAGTCTACTTAGACTGATGAGTACTTTTCTTGACAGGCGTCTTAAAGATGCATGTTTTTTGTCTTAAGTATTGCGTTTCTGGAAAATTTTAGTGGAACTGAAGAAAAGGTTTATTTTTACTTCCAGAGCAACTGGTAGTGTCAATATTCATTGTTTTATTACATTTAAATCCCACACATCTTTAATGCATGATCTAGCATGACCTGTCCCTGCTAAAGAGGATTTTTTGGGGGTATGTTTGTCACATGTAAGTGCCAGTTGAAACATCTTTGGTGTATTTGATGGAAGAGGATGAGTAGATTAAATGTTTGCTGGCATCAAGGTGCGTTTAGGTATCTCTGAATTAAGTGGCCCCCCAGATCGAAGTCCATGACAGCTCTTTGCCAAAATGGGAGCTTAAAGTAGATGTGCATCCTAGGGATTTCCTCTTCTGCCCCATCTAGACTAGTTTTCTGAATGTGCAACTTTCAAAGGTAAAATTCCAGCATGTAAATGGTGGATGAAGATTGGATGACTACTTAAAATATATTCAGATTCACTATATTTATTCCTCTCTGTCTCCAAAGCTATCTAGTGCAGGTTTTATCTCAGTGCCTTTTCATACTCTTCTTTGGGGGCAGTCCTCAGAATCAGAGCAGTAATGCTTTCTACTGTGCTGATGTTTCTCCTACCACCAAACTCATTGAAGTCTTCCCAAAAATCCAACTTCTTTGAAAACCAGCTATCAGAACTGGTGACAAAAATACTAGTTTCTTCATTATATCCCTGTTACTGTAGATTTTCTGGCAAAACATTTTACTTCCATCTCTTTGTGTGGTCAGGAAGGGCTGTGACCAGCATTTTGGGGAATTTGAGTTCTAGTTTCAGTTTTTGGTTCTTTAATTACAGTACAGCAGCTGACAGTATTGCTGAATTCCTGTGATGTTCACATGAAAATTGTGTGTAAGGCAATTTTGCCATGAAGACTGCTGTAAAACCCCTTGAATGCTTTTTAGGTACTGCGGTTACTATATTGATCACCAAACAGTCTTCCACATTGCAAGTTCTGCTGTTAGCATCGAGCTCCAGTGCAGTTCGAAGGTCTCAGAGAAGCCACTTCTGGTGGAGTATGGCAGCTACAACATCAGCCAGCGTAAGATGGATTAAATGTTTTTCAACCCACCTTTACATTTCAGACCTGTGAAGCAGCATTTTTGAGGTCCAGTAGGATGTACTTAGGCTTATGTCGGAAACTCCCTTTTGGGCTTTTGTTTTCTATTCATATTCACTGAGGTGGCTATCAATCAGAGAGCCTTTACTTAGCTCATTAAGGCTATGCAGCCAATGTTTGCAGGCATCTGCAGCATGCTCTGGTTTCCTTTATGTACACAGTCTGCTTTCATCCTTGTGAAGCTCTGACCACAGTACAGTCAATTGAACCATTCTCTCCCTGCTTGATTTCACCCACAAAGTTTTGTTTGCAGTGTTTCTGTTCCTACAAGGACTTGAAAGTAATGAAGAGAGCATCTGATCAGCAACTGCTTATTCCAGTCTTTCCATCCATTTAAATACTTCATGTGGAAATACAAATCAGAGCTGAAAGAAAATCTCAAGATACTGATAGAAGTGTCCCAACTGCAAGCATATTCAAGGCCTAAAACAACTGTTTACTGATACTCTTGCCCTGTGTTAATCTTCCATATCCGTATCTAAGTACTAGAGAAGCAATGATCTGTAGTCAGTTACTTGTCACATGCAGGCAATTTTGTGCATTGCGTCTATGTGGAGTACGTAAAAAGATAGTAACTTAAGGATTCTGTTCTGGAACACAAACATCTATTTAATTTAGAAGTCACCTCAGTACTGGTTTACAACTGAAGCTGCAAAGTACTGCGTATTTTGGTGAGATTATCCTTTAGAAGAAAAGGCTTTCTAAGCTCTCTTGTGCAGGTGGCTGCAAATTGAAAGGAGCCGGCAATGTTTGGGAGATGTGAACTTGAAAGTGAGGTTTTGCTTGATTGTTTGTGTTCAGTTCTGTTGTTTTGTCTGGTTTTGTTATACTTCCAGCCTGTCCCCCTGGACAATTCAAGTGTTCTACTGGCTTATGCATCCAGCAGATGCAGCGCTGTGATGGGATAAACAACTGCTTCGATGAAAGCGATGAACTCTTTTGCGGTTTGTATTTGCTTACTAGAGATCTTGACCCCAACAAATGTGTTCTCTAGCTTTTGAAGACAGATTAAACAAGGTGAAATCTTCAT
>JASSUY010014489.1:7922-38657 GCA_032466535.1 Forpus xanthops | reverse complement strand
GACATGGAACTGTTGGAACATGTCCAGAGGAGGGCCACGAGGATGATCAGGGGACTGGAGCACCTCCTGTATGAAGACAGGATGAGAGTTCGGGCTGTTCAGCCTGGAGAAGAGAAGGCTGTGTGGAGACCTCATAGCAGCCTTCCAGTAGCTGAAGGGGGCCTATAGGGATGCTGGGGAGGGACTCTTTGTTAGGGACTGTAGTGACAAGACAAGGGGCAACGTGTTCAAACTTAAACAGGGGAAGTTTAGATTGTATATAAGGAATAAACTCCTTACTGTAAGGGTGGTGAGGCACTGGAATGGGTTGCCCAGGGAAGTTATAAATGCTCCATTGCTGGCGGTGTGTAAGGCCAGGCTGGACAGAGCCTTGGGTGGCATGGTTTAGTGAGAGGTTTCCCTGCCCATGGCAGGGGGGTTGGAACTGGATGATCTTAACATCCTTTCTATGATTCTGTGACTCTTACTCTACAAAAATTAAGATTATGCTCAGTTAAAATTTGCATTTTAAGACACCTTGACAGACTACCCTGAAATCAAGCTATGGAGCTATAATCTCCTTTCAGGGAGTGGTCACATCCTTAACTAACCACAAGTGATGTGAAATAGGTAGCCACAGCCTCAGTATCCTCCCCTGGACAACGTGCTGCTGATTCCTTGCTGTGTACACTCACAGCCCAGATGGTTCAGTGTGGAGCCAGACACAGATAACCCTGAAGCCTGTGGGACTCCGCTCAGTTCACAAATCCCAGGTAACCTCCCATGCTTTTCCACAG
This sequence comes from Forpus xanthops, assembly GCA_032466535.1. NCBI lineage: Eukaryota > Metazoa > Chordata > Aves > Psittaciformes > Psittacidae > Forpus > Forpus xanthops. The sequence continues at coordinate 37,881 of JASSUY010014489.1, read as the reverse complement.
TGTTTAAGCTTTCTTAATGATTCTGAAGCTGTGAACCAGGTGTAAGGCACAACAGTTTGTGCATTACCAGTACCCAACCATGATACTGCAACAGAAACACTGATAAACAAGATGAACTTTCAATTTTATCTGTTCCATCATTTCCACTGTATACACAAAAAGGAATCTAAAAGTATGCTATGTGGAAGTTCTTGATTTCTTAACCTTCTACTCATGTGGATTTAATTTCTGGTTACTCTAAAAAAAAGGAATCATTAATATGGATACCTGACACCAGCCTCTTGCATGCAAAGCTATTCTTTTCCTTCACTTACTTGCTTTGATTTTTTTCCTCAATATTAAAACAGAGCAACATCTCCTAAAGCCTGTAGCATTTTCTTACCCATTCGGGTTTTTTTAAAGCTAGGGTGGGAAGGTTCCAAATTCAGGCTCTTCAAAATGAATCTCCTTTGTTAAGTACTTTTATCAGACTCACAGTGCTTTGAGCAAAGATGGAGGGAACTAAAATATTTCACAAAACAAAACCAAGGTAGCAACTGCTGCTTGAATTTGTCATGCCTGTTGCACATAAACCACGTGTGGAATAATGCCTTTCAGGGAAGAGCGAGCTGAAAGGAACGCATTACAGTAAATATTTCTCTGGTGGCCTCTGCAGATTTTACCTAATTCAACACAGTGAAGAACACAGCAGCCATCGTAACAGATGTAACAAGTCACTGTGAATATCAGGATAAAAAGCCAGCAGAGTACTCAAATTAAGCTCTTAACATACCAACTAATCTGACTTCAGAGATGGAAGGTAACAATAAACAAATGAGACTAAAAATTAGATGTTTTCTGGTAATTTGGGATACTCCAGCTCTTTGCTAGCAGCTGTTTTAATGTTTCATAAACTGCTGAGGTACTAAAACTTAATTTCTACACATTAGCGGAAAACAGCTGAAAGTTTAGAAACACAGATTCCTGAAAGGGAATTTAATTTCACCTTAATTCTGGTTTTATGCAGAACTTTCAGAAGAAGGAGTTTTACATAACATTCTCTTTTAGCATTAAAGGGGTGCAAGTAGGTATTTTTGGCATCTTTTCTAAAGGTAAGTTTAGCCCTTTGACTGAAACATCAAGGCAGCTCTCAGTTTTCATTTTATTGCGAGCACTGCATCATCTCAAGATTGTTCAGATGTCAGTCTATGTAACAAGGATGGCTACTCCTACATAAAAGTCACCCTGAATCACTTTAAGACTTCAGATTCAATCTGGTTATTTCTGATTGGTTTGTGGGGACACAGTGCCAGTGCTCACTGGCACCCTTTCAGTTTTCAACACACTGTGGTCTCTTATGAGTAGAGGTGCTATTTGCAATGCTTCTGCAGGAGAGTCATTATCCCTGTTTCAGAAATAAAAAGGCAGGGATTACTTGCATCAGGCCTGTGGAGCTAGGATTACAGTAGTACTTCCTGGCCATGCTCCTGTATTTTCATACTGCAAGTCTCCGAGAGATTCAAAGCAAAAAAAAAAAAGAATGTTCATTTTTAGTTGGGAAGATATTTTAAGCCCTTTTGTTCAATTGATTGACACTGGTAACGCAAGATGTATTCAAGGCAGTACTGCTTGTTCTGGGGAAATCCCAGCTGCCTACTCTGGCTGTCAACCGAGTATGTGGCGTCTTTGCTGACTAAAGGTTCATCACACAGGACCTTGGAGGGGGGAGGGTGGAAGAGACGAGTTGCATTACTGACATACAGTATGATATTAATATACTGTCTGATGTAAAGTGAACGCCCTTCTCAGTATCTGCCTATTGAACTTTACGTATTTATCCTGCAAAGGTGTCCATACTGTGCTGTGCATTACACAAAAAGGCAGCCTGTCAGTAGCACAAAGGACTCAGTCTAAGGACAGACAAAAGCAAGAGAAAGGAATGGAGTGTAACATCTGTTTGGCAGTGACACGTGTATGCTTGTTAACTACTGCCTTTTAATGACTGTTTTTACACTCAGCAGTGGCTACAGCAGAAAAGTACAAGCTGCTGTAAAGTAAAGCCTGCAAAGTAGAGAATCATAAAGATGACAAGGCTGTATTTTGTAAGTAAGATCTGTAAAGGAACAAGACAAATGCACAACTAGAAGAAAACCCCAACCCACTGCTACACTTGAATGAATGTCATCTATCACAGTCTTGTAGATGTTCATTTCACATATGCTCACAAAAAATTTTGAGGAGCAGAGGAGAGAAGTTATTCAGTGCCACTTTTCTATGAAGCTTTGTGGACTTCCAAGGTCCAAACCAGCATTTTCTATACACACTATGGAGCAAGGCATAAGAATGTTGGCCAAAATATGTTATGTCATCATTACCACTGAAATGTTACCAGATTATATACCAAAGTTCTCTCTGTACTTCAGACCAAAACCAGAGGGAGTCAGTTTCCACCTCAGCACATTACCTCCTTCCAACAGCAAAATTAAAACCAGACACTGGAGCTACACATGTTAAACTCCCCCAACCTCCTCAGAGGTCACTGCTTGTGCTGTTGTTCTCCTAGAGAAAGGGTATGAGGCAGATTGTTCCCCTTCTCCTGTTTTTCCCCACACTGAAGAACCACATGGAATCAGTTTACTTATCTATTTAAGTCAGTTCTTGGTATCTGCATTCCAGTAACACCAAGACTATGTATGTCCAGTTGTGCAACACTATTTAAAGCATTAGTACATTTTTTTATATTTGAGGAAAATTCTAACACATTCAAAGACCAATAGCTTTCTATTCTGGTAAATCACATTTGTATTTCTTTTAGTGTACCAGATGTGGCAGAACATGCTAAGCATGTACAAGCGAGTCATTCTTCATGGGTGCAAAGTTAGGTACCATATACAGAGAGGACCTTATGTTTCAGCTACAGTAGCTGATAGTGACAAAGAGTTCCTATCCTATTCTCAAACCCAACCCTTTACCTCTTTGGGAGAGGTGAGGACTGAGCCACTCGCCAGTACCGCTGGTTTGGTTACAGACACTGGACTGGTAAAGGCAGAGTCACGGCTGGAGGAAAGCGAGCCTGGTTTATGTTCACTTCTGTTGGCTTTCCATGGACTTGGCTATATTGAAGAGAACACAAGATACTGGTCAGTACATGGTAAGGCACAAAAAGGGGCTGCTTGCAAGTAGTAAAACAAACAAACATTGGCTGTTAGGTGGATATTTCTTTCCCCTCTACAAGAACAGTCTCATCAAATTTATCTTGACAGCCATTATTTGTTCCTCTGTCTTCTTGTTTCCCACACATCACACACAGCTCTGCTTCATGGGCACCACCCTCCAGTAAAACACCATTAGATCTCAGATCTCAGAAAATACAGCACCAGTCTTCATTAATTGGAAGCACCACCAAGTAAAGCAATGTAATCTTACAGCCACCCACAGATGGGCAGTAAGAATGCCAATTAAATTCACATTTCATACAGAAGCACTGTATGCCACAAAGAAAGGGTTTGCATCACTTGATGGGACCTTCCCCTGTGCGAGGAAGCAGCATTATCAAGGACTAAGCATTATCTGTCCAGGCTGAGAATGCACATTATTTATTTCCTAGGGCTCTGAAAGTGTCCATCACTGCACTGATTTAGCAACAACAAGGAAATAAATAATGAAAAAGAAGGAAAAGCTGCTGGTTCATTAAAGTGCATGAGCACTTGCTGGCTTGCTCTGGATACTCCGCAGTACCCCTTCAAACACACTGGCAATTTGGCTGAAAAAAACAAAGACTTTGAATAAGAAAGATAAGATTTTGTTATTTGGAATGTTATCCTTGAGCCTCTCTTATCAACCAAGGACAAACACTGCGAACTGTTAAGTCTTTTACAAAGAGGATCCTAACAAGAAACTTGTATCAAGTAGCACAGAAATACACCTGTCAGAGCATTAAAACATACTGGTTCTTTTGACCCATCAGACTTTTGAAGCCAACTTCAAATCACCAGCAAAATAACCCATGCACAAGTGGGATCTAGTTAAATCTGAGACTGAAAAAACATTCTGCAAGCAATGAGAGCAGAAGCCATTATTTCAGTACATTCTCACTCTCCACTGGGTTATTTTATTCATTTTTGAATAAACAAATCAGTAGGGGAGGCCATCAGCATTACTCTTCAATTTAAAAACAAGAGTAGTCCACATTATTGAATGGATTATTTAGCATTCACAGCACACATTCCAAACATTCCCTTCAAACCTAGAAAATATCCCAACCTGTGCAATATTGGCTGGTACTAAAATTACTGTGACAAGTTTCTCTGCACAGATCTCACGGCTGTACTGTTTTGGGTGCCCAGCTTTTTGTTGCTGATTGTTGTTCTCTCAGCTTCCACAAAGGGGCACTTCAGACAAATTCAAAGACAGACCCTTTCTGCTTTCTTAGGGGAGCCACTAGATTCAAGCACAACTAGAGATGATTACCAAAAGGAATCGTTTGCAGATTATGTCCCTCATGGATTTCTTGACTATGAGCTATCTCAATTAGCCCAGAAGGACTGCACTTGTTTCACTGCCACCAGCTCTCTTCCTTCCAATACTACCTGGTACACCTTAACAAAAAAAAACCCTTTTTCACTCAGTTTGCCCGTGACAGCTTTCCAGTATCACTGACTTTGTCAGAAGGATGTTTTGAGCTCTCCACTACTTAATACACTGCAATTCCTGTACAACTTTCTAGAAGTCTCTAGAATAATGCATTGTACCATAGCTGTTTTATGTCTGTACCTTTTAAAAAAGGCACTATGGACACAGGTTTTCTTGCTAAGGCTATGCTGATAGCCCTTTTTTAAACTTTGCTAAATGGTCACAGAAGTGCTACTGATGACATCAGCAAACAATTCTTCCCTATTGCAGTCTCCACCACTGAGGAGCAGTATACTGGCCAACAATCACAGCACCACGGCAATGCATACACACTTAATAAGTAAGTACATACTTACTGTACGCTTAACATGACTGATCTCTTGGCCTATACCTCCATTTACTAGCCAAATAGCATTTCCTATATTATCAACAGTGTAATACTTCAGGTATTAATCTGGGCCTACCAACTGGTCCAGCACAGTAAATACTTAATTAAAAGGAACTTAGGCAGCTACCACCACATATTGCCACAATCTCTGATTTAAATATAAATTCACAATCTGGAATGCAAATGAGTGCTACATAACATGTAAATCAAGCTTACCAAAAGAAGCCCTACTATCATTTTTGATTTAAAGTGAACTTCCATATCAGTCATAAGGCTGCCTCAGAAGAACAGACCACATTTACCTAATTATCTGCACAAATTAAAGGGTTTATTCCAACTGTGAACACCGATCAATGTATTTTTTGTTTAATCTGAAGAAGCAAAACTTCCAAGTCTAATTTTAGAATGCAGTTAGGAAAACCTTTAGTTGCTTACAATAAAACAGCACATTGCTTCCACAAGCACATTTCAACCTTTCAAACCCTACAGCTGGTAGAGCACTGACTTTCAGACCTCACAAGTTATCTTTGCCCTCAACAGCAGCTGAGAGAGAAAAGTTGTTAGCATTCCTGTTCCCTAAAATTCTGTTTACTTTGAAACAATCACAGAGACAATCTAACAGCCTACAAAGAAACTGTATTTTTTGGCTTGTTTGTTGCAAAGACAATCCAAAACATCCAGACTCAAGCCAGGTAAGACTATATACACACATATATCAAACGAGCTGTACAAGCAAAAATAAAGGCCACAGGAGACTCCCTATCCATCACAAGCTGCATCTTGTTTAACTATTCTAAACAAGTGCATTATGGACTGAAAACTATGCAAAATGAAAAGCTCCTTTATTAATAGCCCTTTAAATAGGGTCAGTTTACCCCATCTCACTGAGGAAGAGATCATTATACAAGATTATCTGATAAACATGGGATTTTCCCTGTAGCTGGCAGAATTTAGCCTGAATTAAGAAAAAATTACCAATGGGAAAGAAGCTCTAAACTTGCTTTCTTACAAAAAAGTCATTAATCTTTCCTATTTTGCTTTTGCCTTGGAAATGTGTAAGACTAATCTACTCTAATCATAGGGAAGACTTTGCTGGAATGCTGCAGCCAGCATTAGTAATTAAGAAATTAAGTTTTAAAACTCAAAGTATTTTGAAACATTTTTAAAGAACCACCAAGCCAGTAATTTCTTCTAGCTTCTTAAATACTTCCACTATCAATCCTACAAAGTTTCTGAGGCACCTGTACGTGTAGGTTCTCCGGAAAAAAAGGGCAAGATAAAGCCTAAAACTATGAAACAAAGGAAAATACTTAGGTTGTTTTTTTTAACACTCCTCTATTTCTTTCAGTAAAAGAATTGTAGCACAAATCCCATTACTTTTCCAGGTTGTCTTCAAGGCTCAACTAAAGTAGAGCTAAATTGCAGGATGTTACAATCTAACCTGATCTTCGCCTCAATTGTGTTTTAAATGCATCAAAGTGCTGTAACCCAAATAAAGGTTTTTTTCAAGGTAGCCATGTGAACAATTCAAGCACATCTTAGCATACATTCCACTTCTCCGGCATCGCTTGTTTTGTCTAATTTAGATAAGGATTTGTCTAATACATGAGACATTCAAGCAGACATTTTTATAGTCAGAAGAGAAGTTAATTCTCTGTATGCACAAGACCAAATGGCATTTTAACAGGGAACAACAATTTTAGCAGCAAACAAACCTCTACTTTAAAGGCCACTACCCCAGAAACTACTGGATTCCAGCTTCTGCTATTTGTTAGGAGACTGATTCCCTTGCCAAGGGACAGAGTGCTCCCTTGATCTGCAGTTCACTTTGTTGGAAACCCCTGTACCTTGGAAGGAGGAGCTGCAGGTTTAGGAACCAGATTTTTGTAGACACTTGGGACAATGGTGGTGGCTTTGTTGCCATTTGCCAGGTGAGAAACAGGTGATGTAAATGCAGCTGAGAAGGCGGCGGCAGGATCCTCTTTTGAAACCTTTTTGATGACCAGCATCTTGGTAGGTTGCTTGGCACTAGGGGGGTTTTCTGTAAGAACAGAATGAGAAAGACTCTGAAACAGGTGTTCAGTTTCGTAACAGCTTCAGTATATTGCTCTGGTTTCTCCCCTCTCAATCTTAGATGCTACGTGTCTGATTCTGAGACTGCTATTAGCTGTTCTTTTGTTTCAGCTTTGAGCAAAGGTACTGGATACAGATGTCAAAGTCCAATCTTTTTCATTTAACAACAGCAGCTCCCTTGATACTGAAGGGAAAAATTTAAGTAATATCAACTACCAGCCTTCCACCATACTACAGGAATCAGAGCAGATATTAGCATCTTTTTGAACAACCAGGGATCTGCTTTGTTAATTCATTAACACTGCAAAAATACTCTGCATAAGTTATACTTCAAAAGACAGTGCTTTTAAAAGCAGGTAAAAGCCACATAAATGATGACTGTCATTATTTTTTCAGCAGAACTGTTGAATACAATCCGGTACTACAGCAAGAAGGGGTTTTGATTTTTTTGTATTTGTACTATTTACTGTATCTAACCCAACTGATGTAGCTACATTCTAACTAGATATTAACAAACCTGAATTTAACTGCCAGAACTGTTACCTTGTTCCCTTTATTTTTATTTTTCATATATTTGCATACCAAAATCAAAACCAAGGCTGTTCTGAGTTAAAAAAAGAATCAAGTAAACCCAAACCACAGAATTAGGACAGTTTTGCTCTATTTCAAATACAAAGATCACAAGTCAGGAACTGATGTGTAGTTCACTCAAATCTACTCTGCCCTTCAAGTGATGTATTGAAACTAGAAACTTTCAATAAGCCAGGAAGCAAAGGCAGAACGGTGACTTTACCATCACCAGTAGTTTCCAATGACAAGACAACCACAGTTTCAAGGAGACAAAAAAGCCAAGACATTAGTGGATTGCGGGAAGAAACCAACCAAGTTTCACTTAAGTCTTTGAATATTTTAAAGTGAAAAAAAAAAAACAAACATGTAAACATTGGTTACACCTTTCTGCTTCAGCAGAAAATTCTGCACAGCACTGTAAATATCTTTACCTACCCCATACTCCAGAAGGTGTCCCTAAAGGTTTGTTCTGGTTGTTTTGTCTTCCAGCTTCTGGATTCAAAGATGGCTGCAAAAAGGCAATGCAAATGAATGTATCATTATATTGCACATAACAAAATAATTCATCATTACCATAACATTATGCTTCTAGGAACCCAGAATACAGGTAACTTTCTCTGAGCACCACCTGAATTAAAAAGAGTGCTTTGTCACAAGACATCTGAAAATCAAGTTTGTATTCTCCTTGGCTTCCGCTGTTTTTTCAACAGAACTCAGTGGGTTCAGGATAAGCACTTTAGTCTCCTCCTACATACTTGAGTAGATCCCACCAACCAATTAACCCATGAAAAGACTTCAGTATTTAATCAGCAGCTCAAGTTATAAAACAGAATCCACATCATCAGTATTTGAAGATTCTAGTCAAATTTCCAAAATATTTTTATATAATAATTACAATTATTAACCAAATAAAAAAATCCCCACAACACACCACTCCCCAAAAGCAGTATTAGACTCCTTATGTAAAGGAATAATGAATACATCGACATTTACTGACAAAAAAGCTACATGTAAATTTATGTTAAGCTTCGGGGTCCACTTGTCAAGACAATATCACGTGCATCTCTGCAAACCTACCTTTAATTCAGTATTAGAATTCAACTTAGTAGAACAATTAAGGACACGTCCAAGCTTAAAGCAGAGTACAGAAAATGTCAACATTCAACAACAACCTTTCCTGATTAGCTACTTCTCTTACCCCATCCCAAATAACTTCAGTGCAAAATAAAACCATCCTGTTCCTCTTTTTGATGAATTCTTCATATGTTAGTTACTATGGCAACAGTGTAAGTCTTTAATAATGGGCTTCTGAAATAGTAGGCATTCCTGTTTATAAGAGTTAGGAAAAAATGTGACACCATAGCATAAATTCCTGCTTCAGACGTTGGAAATTCCTCTGTTTCAGTGCTTCATTTTTCAGTTACAGGTCAGTTTTATAGCAGGGGTGCTCACACCACAGCAAAACTTAGGACTAACAAACTGTTTTGCAGACCTTTCAGGAAGTCATCAGCCACACAGGCCTAATAGCCACATACTTAGCCACAGTATACATTAGTTTCACCACCTATGGCAAAGATAACACAGGAGTTATTTAGCAATGCCTGCTATTAGACAGTGTGTGGTATCCTCATCTAGAAAAAAACTTGGGGAAGTAACTACAGAAGAAACGGCCCTGCAGTTGGGCAACGGCACTTGTCAAGGCATTAAAGAGAATGAAGATGTGGAAGAAAGATCTAGACCAAGACAGACTATGACAGTGAACACTTGCAATCATTACGGTAACTTTATACTTCATCAGGCTTTTGACAGTCTAAAGAGGCAGCTTATAGAAATTCTTGAGAAATCAGATTAACAGAAATGCACACACAAGCTTTATCACTGCTCTCCAGGTGTTAACCACCCTGTCATGCACCCTACCACTCCCAGCAGAAGCAACCAAACAAGAGCATGCAATCACTCCTCAGACACTTTAGTGACAAAAAAACCAGCAGCTTAAATCAAACTGACTCCTGTGGCAATTTATGTTTTAAAATGTAAGACTCTAGATTGTGGCCCGAAGCAGCTACAGGCATTCATTTATTTCCTTCCAACTCCTAACTTCCTGATAGAAGTAGTGCCATCAAACTGCAATGACAATTTCAGCTGTAAACAGCTTTCCAGAGATAAATGCTGACCAGCAGAGCAAAAAGCTCAACATGGTGATACAACTATGTTTTTGGTGCACAGTATCACCAAATCTCTCATTACTGGAGGCAGCAGTGGCTTTAGCACTGGAGATGAAGTCAGAGAAACTGCATTAGATGAAGAGACTGAGTTACCAGAACCTTACAGATGATACTGATGTTATTACAATACTAGAGACAGCAAGAAACAAGAAGCAAAAGGCAAAATGGATGGTCTGATAAAAACAAAATACTCTTCAGGGACAGCGGAAAGCATTTACCTGGAAAGAGAAAGCACAAAAGGCATGTATGTCTCAAAGCAATAGCATTGAACAATGCACATGGTAAGGATGAAAACTGAGAGTCCAAGTACTATTTGGTAAAGTTTGGAAAAAAAAAGATATTCCAGTGAAATAGAGCCAAGATGTGAGAGACTATCATCCTGATAATACCATGTCAATCAGAATGCTGGATAAGAAGAACATGAACTGAAGATAGCGATGGAAGAAACGTCTTGAGAAATCTGAATCCACAAAATTGAGATAGAAAAACATCTCCAATGACAAAATACTATTCCAGAAGACTTAAGACAGATGGTTGCAAAGGTCTGAGCATGTCATGAACAAGCTTGGAAAGGTTATCACAAACACCAACATGGACTGTGATGCAGAAGAGAACAACATGCAGACTGAATAGATTCACTTAGGAGACAAAAAAAAAAGGCTTTGTAAGCAGAGTCATGAAGTCAATACAACTGCTCTTCCTGGGCAGACTCAGGTATCACCTTATGGGTTTTGCTGACAGTCTGGCTTGTGTGTCACAACGCAATCTTCAGTTCACAATAACCATATGGTTAAAACATATGTGCCAAAACCTACAATCCAACAGGTATTCAAGTCCTGAGGACTCTGGGTGCCAATTAGCACTAGAATAATTTTGTTAAATCTGTCGTGATCTCAAACATGGGATGGAATGCAACTCTAGATCCTCACCACCTGTCAATGCTAATAAATGAAAACTGAAAAGCCACTTCTCACAGGTGCTACTTCTAGTGTGAAGCTACAACTTACAAAGTCTTCTTCCTCAAACTGCAACTGCTCTTTATCTTCCTTCTTCTCTTCCCTGGATTCAACAGGCAGCTTTTCTTGAAAGGCGGAACTTTTCCGAGAATGGAAGTTGCCATTCCAGTGGCGATGAACTCCAGTTCCTCCTCCACCACGCTGGTTCACACCATCATGGCCCCGTGAAGGACCATGCCAGCCAGGCTGACTGCCAGAAAGCCCAACATGAGCTCCTTTAGAAACACCAGAATCTACAGAATCATGACGGAGAAGGGACGGCTGATGCCAACAGTCTAAACAAAAGAAGAAAAGTATGCAATTAAAAAAGTCAACACAGCGTGTAGAATACTGGAGATACTGGGCTGTTGTTCTTGTTGTTAATTCAGTGTTCACTAAGGAACTATTATGCCAGACTTATTAAGCTATTGTGTGATTTTATCAGCAAACAAACCAAGCTACACAATGCACACACAGCTATCATAAAACCCCTTTCTGGCCTGAGCACATGGCATGGGAGAAGAGAATAGCACAAATTTCTCATGTGATATTTTGAAAATGTAGAGTTTGGTAAAAACATTGTTTATATTCTGCACAACTCTTCATTCTGTAGAACATTCCAAAATGCTTGCTCTCAGACTGCATTCTGACCCTGCTCACTCACCTCCTGCAGCTCGGAGGGGCCCATTATTGAAAAATCCATCTGAAGAGTTGTGTCTCCTACGGCTCACGCCAAAGCGGCCCTCTCCCCGTGGAAGATGCTCTCCATGTTTCTCAAAGGTGGCTGCAGGGGACTGCAGAAAGTAAGAAGTGATTTAATGAAGCACTCATTAGGGCATTCCAGGAGCCTGTTAGTCCAACAGTGACATTTTGTTAATTGAAAAACAGTCAAAACCAAGCCCCCACATTCGTGCACTAACTCTCATGTACTAACTTTCAAACTAAAGCTTTGTTTTAAATGGATCAAAATGATTCCTATACTACTTGTGTGCTCTCATGCTTAAGCATGAAGGTGAAAGCCACCTTCTTTCTTGGTCATCAATGTTGCTGATCGTTATCTGGTTTGCTATTAAAATGTTTGTCTTCTCTGCCACGTACAAGTAACACAAACTGTTAAAGTCCCAAATGAGACTCTGTGGGTCAGCCTCAGGTGCCTCGGGAATCAGTCTCAGAAAGGTGACTGGCAAGCTGCCGTCATTTTAAAGTTGCAAAAAACTAATGAGTATTTTTGAGCTTGCAGCTAGAGCCCCAGGGCTTATCAACAATATAGTACTCAGCAAGTGTCAGATTATCTTCATAAATCAAACCCAAATTATATGCTGAACTGTAAGCAGGTGGCAGCTCAAGTCTTGACTCCCACAGATTAAGAACCATTACTTTAATGATTTTCTATTTGGGACCCCACTCAAGTCTCAATGCAAAGACACAAGCTACTTCCATGTCTGAACACAAAGACTGTTCCTCCTCTGAAATAAGAGATACGTTTTTTGAAATAAAGACAATGAAAATCATATTCATGTTAGTTTCCAAAACCCTTCTTTATAAACACAAAACAAGTTAAACATTCTAATTTCAACAAAACTCTGGGTCAATTGCTGTTATTGCCACAGCTGTAAAAAGAGGTGATGTGAATTAATGTTACCTTGGTTGACTGTGGTGTTGAGAAGTTAAGCCAGGCAGGAACAAAGTCATGCTGCGCCATTTAGGTCCAGTGTCTCCCTTCAATAAAATGAGGCATCAAACCTCATGGCCAGGATCTGTAAATGAAAAGAACATTCTCTGTCATCTTTTCTAAACTGAAATACTGATACCATTTATTTCCCAAAGCTTGGCCGACATGAACAGGAGGGGAAAAATGCTGTATTTTCATATTACACTTTAGTGGTTTTTTTCCCCTGCTGACTTTGTTCCTCTGACCAAAACAGGTAAGAACTTGAAACATTCCCAGTTATTTCCTGTTTACATTTAGCACACCCATAACATTCATGATAGGATGGGTGTGAAGGTAGGAAGTAGATCAAATAGCATATGAAAGCCATACCATGCACAAATGTCTAAAATCAAGACATGACAGAACATGGGGTTCAAATTCACTGCTCACTGTCTACAAGGGGTTAATCACTGCATGTCTTATTCTAGACACTGTAAATCAAATAGGACCAAACCAGTGACGTTGGATGCTGAGAGCAGATCAGAGACTTGATGGACTACCAGCTCCTGCACCTCCAAATTGAAGTCATATGCAGATCCCCCAACTTTCCTTCACATGGAATATCCCATGCTGAAGCTGCTATCATGGCTAAGAAACCAAATGGTGAGGAAAACAAGCTGTTTGAAGGATCTTAACAGAAGTTCAACTAAAGAGCAGCTGAGGTGTCTCACTGAGCAATCTGAACCTGAATTGCTCTTTCCAATGTGTCATAGCAATATCCACTGCTCAAAATAACTGAATTCTGTCTATGGAAGCTTCTCCAGATTACTATTTTGCTTCTTTTTCAACTTTAATTTACCTATGAACAAGCCAACACCACATAACCAAAGAAATAAGTACACATGGTCACTTACCCTGATTTTGGCCTCTACAGTCCAATGTCCTCAGTTTCTGTGCTTTACTGACCTGTGGGTTCCTTCCTTCCCCAGTATGCTCTAAGGCCAGCCTTGAGGCAACAGTGCGTCTCGAAGCAGAGCACGAGAGGCCGCACTTCGTGCCAACTGTGCCCTTCACCCCCTCAACTGCTCATTTTAACTTCTCTTTGCTCTCTCACTAAAGAAAAAAAAAAAAAAAAACAAAAAAAAAAAGAAAAAAAAAAAAAAGATACCCAAGAAGGCAATTTATATTGAAAAAGAAGAGCCACGATCACGTTCACCTCATTAAATTTCCTCTGGTCGTGGTAATGCAGAAGTCAGGCTTTACATTACAAAAAGGTTTGTCAAGTGTGCATGACAGTATTCAGAGCAATACCATGGTTAATACTGAACAGATACACTCAAGCCTGCTGGATAATTCATGATCTGCAGCAGATCAGCCTGAACTCTCTGGAAAAGCAATGATGTTGCGTAAAAATTTCTGCCCCAAATGCTGAGATCTAAACAAGAAGCATCTGCCCAAGTGCTCTTAAAATATAAACTTCATTTTTATCACATACATCTGCTAAAAAAAGGTATACTATTTTTAAAAAAAGAAAGTCAGGATATACTCTGGTCTTCACGTAAATTGGCTAATGCTCCACAGAGCTAAGCACTATTTGATATAAAGCTCAAAAGCAGGCACAAATGTTTTCCTCGTTGTTCACCATTTACATGCTGAAACATAGGTCACATGAGCAAAAAAACGCCAGGTCCAAAAATAATTTCTTCTACTCTATGTCTTGTAGACTGGCTGCTGCTTTTAAAGGGACACAATTATTCCACAAGGGCTTCTTGTTCTACAGTGGAGAGTTCACTTCTGGGTTATAGTCCTCTTCCATCAAAGAGGTGAGACAGGAACTGTAGTCACTATAAAAAACAAACAAACCCCATCAATATAAGTACTATAAATATGACAAAGTATGACTAGAGAGAAAAACAGAAGGAGAAATTCAGCAACTATAGTGCAAGCACCAAAAGCTATTTGATCTTTGATCAAAACCTGAAATAATCTAATAAAAAAAAAACCCAAAAGGTCCCTGAAAAGGGCATTTTTTCTTTCAAATGATCATTTTCCATGCTTAGTTTACAAAAAGGGTAATACAGACAAGCTGAATCAGAATAAAGGGAAGAGTGGAGGAACTGCATGCAGCTGATGAAAGGAATTTCACACTTAGTAGCAATTGAAAAACCTGCTGCTAAAATACTAATAATACTTTAGGTCACAGGTAGGCTTGGCCATTCCACGTGCCTTATCTCCTCTGTGTGCCCACATCATTCCTCACCTGCTCCAATACAGCCAGACTCCCCTCCCAAGAGGCTCATGATAGTAATACATCCAGTATGCCATTAACTCCTCCACAGAACATACTAGCAACAGAAAAAAAAGATGAAGTTTTTCTGTTACAGCCTCTTTTTCCTTGAACCATGTTACCTAACCATCAGCAAACTCCTGAAACACCAGAAAAGTTACATTACTGTTTTGATGCCATGAGTGGTTTCTCAGGATCCCTTTAAGTGTGCCGCCTTATGCCTTTACATTTGACTTAACAGTCTGTTTTCCTTGCTTGGATATGTTTCCTTTTTTTGATCAGTTTCGATAATGCTATTCTTTTTTTAAGTTTTTAAGACTATTTTGATGGAGGTTCAACATAAATACACATAAGGAATAGTAAAAGAATCACCACCTATTCATCCTCTGGATCATTCCCTTTAATACACCCCTTAATTTTCACATATTCTTTTTCTTTCTGAAACTAGATGTTATTGTGGAGTTTAGAAGGAGGGAAGCATTTCTGCACACAAGCTGCAAGCCATGACAACATTTCTGGAGACAGAGCAACAAGAAGTCACCCTACAACCCCTACAAACTACCAGCCAAGATGAGGCAAAACCAGAGTGGACATGGCCATACACAATATTGACCTGGGAACTTCCTTAGCATCCCATACCACAAGCTAGTAAGCATTACACACAGCAAACAACAAAAGCATTAACTTATCAAGGTCTGTTTTTATATTAAAGAGTAATTTCGCAGTGTGAATAGGGACATACTGGAACACACAGCCTATGAGGAAAGGCTGGGGGAACTGGCATTGTTCAGCCTTGAGAAAAGGTGGCTTAGGAGGGACCTTATCACTACATGGCCACAGAGATGATGGAGACGCTCTTTTTACACGGAGTTACATGGAAAAGATGAGGGGTAATGCTTCGAGTTACTCCCAGGGAGATTCCGGCTGAACACAAAGGAATTTTTTTCACAATGAGCACAATCAACCATTTGGAATAACCTCCCCAGAGAAGTGGCTGACCCCCCAGCGTTGGATATATCAGCTTGACAGGATATTGGGCTATCTTTTCTAGACTGCGCTTTTGACAGGAAAGGTTGGACCAGATGGTACTTGAGGTCATCTACCAATCTGGTATTGCATGAGTCTGTCATCTGCTGCAGACAGAACGGTCTTCCCATCACACTGCACTTAGCACAGGTATAGAACTCCTTTAGATATGGCCTTCTTAGGCTGCTACTAAATGTTTGAGTAGTAAGTAGAAACTAAACTGGGAAAAAGTCAATGCAGTTGACTATACTTAAACAAGATTCATTACCTTCTGAATAAATACGCTTTTCAGAACAAACTGTATAGCAATTAAGCCATGTCAAACTATTGTAAGAATTCATATAGTTTAAGAAGTAGATTTAATGAACTGTAAGAACAATTCACAGTGATGTGAAAAATAGACCCAAACAGAGCCAAACACACATAGAATTGCTCTCTGGATTTAAGGGTATCTAAATGAATGTCAGAGGATTACTGTTCTGAAGTAGGAACTAGATCTGAGTACAGTGCACAAATAAAACCACCACAGAAACGTAATATTCAGGTTCTGCTTCATGAAAAGGTTCCCAATATCTCTGGAAAAGGTTTGCAAAACATGTGATGCTGTAAGACATCATCTTCTATTTCAGCACAATCAAAGCCCAGATGAAACTCTTTGCAAAACTCCAACCATCAACTTAGAAAAGATATTGCAGAAGATTCAGGTCTCCTAACTTGCTACTTTAATATCACTGCTAGTATCAGTGACCAGGATAGTTCATCAGGGAGCAGCACCTACATGCACATATACAGTCCAATGTGGTTTCCAGACATGCCATTTTGGACTGATGTCCAAGTCCTGCAAACCTCATGCGTGCACAGTTAGCATAAACTAGGCACTGCTGATCAGAGAACTTTACACTTGTTAAAGGAACAACCTCCACATCAACTCAAACCTTCTAAGCATGTATTTTGATACCTCTATAACCTTTATTCTGAAACAATCCCATCTGTGGTTGTCACAGCTGTTGAGAGGCTCTGCACAGAGACTGCAGTAAATTAAAGCAAGATACATAAATTAATACCTACACACTTATCTTCAGGTAGTGTACAGAAGGCACACTTCAGCTAGTAGACTCAGTTATGTCTTGATCCCTTTCAAACCTGTTTCCTGGCATAAGCAAGGTACTGAAGGCTGTCTGCCAATACACTACATGCCAACACAGCCTGCAGCTGTCTCCATATTTCAGTAGGCATATATACTGCTCTTCAGCCTTCCTGTGCACACACTATCACAAAAAGAACAACGCATGTGACATTAAAACGCAGTATTTTTTGCTGTTAGGTGAAACACTGAAATTATACTACTACTGAAACACTTCAGAATCCAGGCTTAGACCAGATGCTCAACTTTACAGCCTCCTCACAAACACACTCTGAATCCTGTACAACATGACACCTTCAACCTACCTAAGGCCACTCTCATAACCTATCACAGTCCTGATAACAGTAATATCACAAAATCACAATGGGCAAGAGTCAAAATCTCTCAATAAGCTTCTCTGACAGCAACTTACAGTTAGTTCTTAAAACAAAAAGGAAGTGAACAGAAGTGAATACCACTGGGGCTCCCAGGATACTTTCTTAGACTTTTAAGCCACAGCCTGTTTATTAGCAGTCAGTGCTTCTACATAAATCTGTTCAATTGTTTTGCATTTAGACACATGGCAGGAGGGGTGGAGCTAGATGATCTTAAGGTCCTTTCCAACCCCAACTATTCCATGATTCTATGACTTATACATTTTTGCATCCCAAATGAGAGGGGGCACAATTTACTTGTGCTTTGTGTAAAAGTCAGTTTGTGGTTATAAAAACGTCAGCCTCAATTCAATCAAATGTTTTCTTGTGCTATCAAAGTGCCCAACAACATTCTAGTCATTTTATTTTCACAATACTCATGACTGCATACACGATATATGCACTCATTTAGTCAACCCTCTTCCTGGCTAAATCAGACTATTTTGTGGAAGCTTTATGAACCATCCTTATGAGCCTTTACAGTACGTTTTAGATATAATATCACCAAATCTGCATAAAGTGTTTAAGATTTGGGAGAACCACCAATTTATACAGTGGTAAAATTGTGCAATTCTTAAACTTGCTTCTTAATATTTAACACAGCTTCTTGTTTGTTTTGCTATTACTACACAGAACCGAAAAAGCCTTTGCCAACTACTCAATAATGAATAGAACAAAGAGATTCCTCAAAATACAGATGGGTGTCTGCTTTTCTCTGGTCACACACATAAGCACGTGTGTGCAAATATACTCATGCATTCCCTGAAGGCAAAGTTCCCAATTCTTCTCACGTTGCATTTATAGTTCAGTCAAACTGGTCCCTGCTTCATTATGGAAAACAGAAAGGACAAAGATCATCTCCAGTAGCCACTCCTGATTCCAGGAAAAAAAGGCAAATGAAAGTGCTAGTCAATGCAAATTTAATTCATTTTCTCCCTCCTTTTAAATGGCTTCAACTTTGAATTATTTCTGGAAACACAATTCAGAAAAAGAGAAAATAATAATAGTATCACTAAATGAGATGCTCAATAAAGGCGCTCTTTCAGGTACCTCCTTTTGGAACAATGAAACCTGCATTAATGAGAGTGAAGAAAAAACGGTTGTCTGTCACGACCGCCAAAACATTCTTTCACTGATCAAAATTAGGAAGTCTTTAGAGAGTAATATAAGCACATAAAAATTTAAAACTGTACTGGCA
Organism: Forpus xanthops; assembly: GCA_032466535.1. Lineage (NCBI taxonomy): Eukaryota > Metazoa > Chordata > Aves > Psittaciformes > Psittacidae > Forpus > Forpus xanthops. The sequence continues at coordinate 19,300 of JASSUY010014489.1, read as the reverse complement.
CTTGGGTTCCACTTGTTAACAGTTCTAATTTACCTATAAAGAAAATAATTTCAATTATCAAGTTTTCCATGTTACATTAAAAATGTTTTAACTGTTACTTCAGAGCAACTTCTTTTTCAAAAGTTTTTGTTGTTACAAAAGTACTTTTTTTCCCCTTGGCAAGTGCTTAAGTTTCACATCTAAATATCCCTCACTGTGGCTTTTAACATGTAAGAAGGGATACTTATCACAGAGACAATCAAGTTAGAATTGTCAGGTAACCTTTTATATTACCAGATTTCATTGTGTATTCATTAAACAAACATTAGAACTGACATGAGAATGGAAGGAACATACAATCATACTCAATTTAAACAAGAGACACAGACCAAAGTATGGAAACACATAGTCCAAGATAAAAATACCCTTTCTCCCATAAGCCATTCATGAAGAGTTCTGGCTGTGTTGCAGTTGAATATAGCTGCTCAGTTGTTTTAATCTTTCTGTTAACTTTCATCTCTACTCTAAGCCATGAGTTTCTAAAGCCTGAATTCTCAAGTTGAGGCACCCAGAGGTGCCTGGCTCTAGGAACCAAGGAGGTGTTCAATATACATGTATTGAATACTCATACTATTATACTATAGTATAGGTACATGCTGACCAAAATGTGACCAGAGACAAGCTAATCAAAAGCCATTGGGCTACGAAATGACTCACTGGAAACATATAAATACATTTCAAAAGTCCTAAGAAAGCACACTGATAAGCCTTATAAACAGTACATTTTTCCTGTTACCTCCTCTTTCATCTTCTGCTTTGGTCTACAAACTGGAAAAGCCCAATGAGAAGCAAAATCTACCCCAAGTTACAAGATCACCTGCCACACTGTGCTATTCCAGCACACCAGCTATCAGAGAATACCTGGAATCAGGGCTTCTAACCTTTGCTCACATTACATACTGCAGCACACATTTCTGAACCAGTCAGGTTTTACTGCATGCTTTTTCTGCTTCACCGTACCCTGCAAGCCTCCTCAGGTCCCTTCAATCCTGCTGTCAACCCAGAATCCTACTAATTACAGCTGCTAGTTCCATGTCTTTTCCCCTGCAACAGCAAATCACAAAGATGTGGAGTCTCAAGCAGAAAACCAGCAGAAAAGTAAACTTGTATCCTTCATTATACATTTACAATCCAGATAACAGCAGCTATAAAAGGTCACAGGGACAACATCTGTCTATCCCTGCCACAATTTCAGTCCACTTCACTGCATTTCTATATATTACTCTGAATAGAACATGTTTACTTAAAAAAGTAAAGATTTGTTTTTCTAGCTGGCCAAGTCAATTGGGATTTCAGTAATATTCCTAAAGACCAGATGTCAGCTGGGTTGCAAAAGCATTCAGAAAAATTAGTGAACAATTTAATGGATGCATAAGGCAGAACAGAATTTACTTCCCTCATCAGTTTTCTTTCTGTGCAGCTCTTCTAAAGTTATTTAATCAAGCAGATATGCCTAAACATACAGATCAGACCTTTTCACGTAGCTACTCTTCAGAGTAGATAGCCATTTAATAGGTGTATGTCGCTTTATGATAAAGAATTAATACCATGTACATTCACAAAAAGATGATCTTTTTCTAATGACATTCACAGAAATAGGGATTCGCAGCCCAGAGCACAACCTAGGAAGAGTCAAAAGCACATTACTGATTTCCTTAAGGACAGCAAAAAGCCACACATGAAATTTCGTTACTGTTTTCCAAAAAAGCAGAACGCTGCTTGGCCTTACTATTATTAGAAACGTTTTACTGAGTAAGATAATCATATTTGGGTGCACAGCCCTGTTAAAACAATGTAATTATAAACCCTGCTTTAACCTTGAATGCATTATTAGGCCTTGCTGTAAAAGACAAGTGCAGCTTTACTAGCTTAATAGCTGTCATAACTGGTAAGCTACATCATCTCAAGTTGAGATAATTTATTTGCAGATCACCTACAAAAAGTATCTTACAAAACAAACTCACTTATATTTTGCTTTCAGCTTCCATTAGCAGTTGTCTAGACACACCTTCAGTCTGTCTACATTGAAATATGGCTACCTTTTGAGAGGACAAATGTAGGTGCTCCAGAACGGCACGTACAACTAGTAGTGCTCACACACCTGAGGTACAGTGCACCAGAATAACTACCACACAGATCTGCCATCATTATTTGTTTCTTTCCACTATATCACACAGCAAGACCACCAAAAGGGTTACTCAAATACAAAGAGCAGTTCTACCAATTAAAAATACTGCAGAAAACACTGTTTGAATTGTATCTGCAGCTAAAAATGCAAAGCATCACTCACATCAGAAGTTCTTAAATTCTGGAAGCATGAACCCATTGAAACACTAAATGATGGATTAAAATGTTAATCATGTACCAAACCAAAATCTCCCCAGATACAGATATTAAAAGTTCTTGTGAAAATCAGCTATTACTGACAGATTAACACCTTGTTTTTCAAGTTTAAAGCAAACAAATCTGTCTTGCAGAATCATCAAAACTGTTTTGTGTTCTAGAAACAACACTGCAAATCTATATATTCCAAGATGAAAACGTGCCAGAAGCTTGTCCATACAAAAGTTTTTCCAGGCTGGGGAAATTCATATTAACTGTTATGTATCTGATCACTTTTGCAAACCAGATGACTAACTTGAATTAACTGAAAATAGGTTAAGAAAGGACCATACACATAAGAAACGCATGTCTATACCCTAAACCTATTTTCTCTAGCATCTCGTAGAACACTCCTTCACAAACAACCTCTCCATTTACCTACTTATTTTCTACTTCTCTAAGGCCACACTGACCAAATCTTACCTCCTTCAGAATTTACAGAACAAATACATACACACAGCCATGTAGGCTGCAAAGCCCAGTCTTGTGAACACACACTGAGATCTAGAATGCAGTGGGTAAAGAGATAGTATTTTTGTTAACAGCAATCAAAACCACAAGGGCATACGAGAGTCACATAACCAAATCACAGAGGAAGTGACTTCTAGGACTGCAAGGTAGGAAAGACTTCAGTGAATGGGAAAACACCACTGACAGAAACCGTCACTTTAAGCAATACTACTGACTGATTCCTGCCCTTCCAGCCCCAGCTGATCCAAGTGTTTGCCAGCAAGGCCACCACTACATCGCCACCAGGTCAACAGTATCGGGTGCATTGAGGGGACCACAGAACCCAAAACAGCAAGCTTGTCTTTGGAAGAAAGCTGTATTTAGCACAAAAGTCTAAAGCACATTTTAGAAAAGGCAGCATCTGGGGAACCTGTGCAGAAGCCTGTGTAAGATGATAAGGCTCTGACCCTCAGCCAGACAGCGTGATACACTGCAACTGAACTGCTCCAGTAGGTTTTAATGATGTTACTCTGAGTGTTAGGGCCATTTTAAATATGTAAAACCTAAAAGACTCTATCCCTTATAAGCACAGAATGGGGACACCACAGACTTCCTAGCAATTAGGCCTACCAATTCCCAGCTATTTTATGGCAATACTGTCATCCCTTATGCCTCTCTCTCCTATGCCGCTTAAAATTCTACTTGCCTCCAATGTCCCTTTAACAGTCTTTAGTACTGTTTATGTTAGAGAACTGCAGTATTTACCTGGAATATTAAAATCTGCTCACTGCTCTGCCTACTGCAGGGACTAAAGTTCCAGGGATCGTACACACTTCTATTAAACAAGTGTATCTATTGACATTACTGATACAAAACAAAGAAACTCATTTTAAACAGTATTAGGCTTTAAATGTGAACAATGTTCTGAACTTTCAACCAGCTTTAGCATTTTATTAAATAAAGTATTTTAAATCTGGAGAAGGTATTCTGCTAATTTTAATCAAATCCAAAGGTCTTTTTAGCTCTTGAAGGGAACAAAATCAAACACCTAATTTGTAATGCACTTTGGTCTACAGACCTTTTGAAAGTATCTGAAGTCAAGCTAAGGCTGTTCTGCTCTGAGCCTTACAAAGCACAACACTTTGTCATCGCTGCCTTTAGAGGTACCACTATCATCCCCAAAACCTCAGGACAGAATGAGTGAAATAGCAATGAAGAGCCCTCCTGTATGGTCTGCCCAAAGCATTAAAGAACCAAGTCACTTCTGCTCAGTAACATATGCCAGGATAAAGCTCCCCATCATAAGGAAAGAATTGCAAATATGTAATTACCGGTTTATCCCTGCTGCATACTACATACCTCCTGCCTACCTGTCTTCCAGAGGTGTAGACAGAGCCTAAACAGAAGTGAAGTAAGTAGTTCCCCAGTACCTTAAAAAAAACAAACTATGGGATAGGTGTTTCCCACTAAGGATACTTTATAAGCTGGTATTTCACAAGGGTTACTGTCGTTACTATCGCACATTTACATTTAAATTTATTCCACTTGGAGCTGAGAAAAACATATTTCCTTTGGAAAAGAGCATCAAATGCTCCAGACTATTTATCAAATATTTGTGTTGAGAGAAGAGACTATAAATCAAGTACAGATCTGCATTCCAGATGAAGGGTAAGAGAATAGAAGGCCTGTCACTTACGAAGAGGAGAGTCAACGAACTCAACATAGAAAGACATTAAGCAATAAAGAGACCATTCTCCTAAACAATATTATAGTAATTCTTCCCCTTGATACCACCACCGCAGCCCTACAAGACCAGTCCTGCAAACTGGGAAGGGCAGTGCATTCCAGTTGTAGGTACTTCCCACCCAAAACAACAGGCTAAGACTGGGGGACTGATTATACCCTCTCTGCCCCTCCCTCCACTTGGATTATTTCCAACCCATTTTATTTACCTCAAGGCCAGGACAATATGAACAAACTCCACATTTATTTGTCTGTGACTAGGACATGACAAAGACATGTTCACTCAGCACTTTTCAGCATGTGTACAACACCTGTGTTACAGTTTGGAAAGCTTCCATTGTCTCCTATGTTTTCATTCCACTAGCTTAACATTTTCAGCACTTTCTCTAATTGATATTGTATTATCAAACATCAGTGCAGAAATGTCACGCAAGACAATTCAGTTTTAAGCAAGTCCTACATTCATAAAATAACCGCACAAATAATAAATACTCCACTTGTTTGATCTTGGCTTAAAAACAAAAAGGGAATAAGCAATCCCTAATCCTGTGATCAGATGTCCTGCTGCAGCTGGCAGATACATTCTTATTGGATGTTCATAATGTTTTGCTGGAGCTTCCTCCATGATCTTGTCTGTGAAACTCTTAAGAGATCTTACAGAGAATATTCTGTGCTGGCTAAGAGTTAAACAACATCATTCTCCTATCCTATGTCCTACAATAAACTAGAGAATACTAGGAAAACATTATGGGTGAAATCTTCAAGGTTGCATAGTTCATCCACTTCTCCTGAGATATAAAAGACTTCAGCTCTACCCTTACCCATCAGATCTCTTTGAAAACAAACTAAGCAATGCCCTCCCTCCATCAATCTGCAGTGATCTTCAGGCTGCAGGAGCCCAAACATTAATGCAAAGATGTCTCAAAAAGTATCACAAGAATGAGTTTGTTATCAGCAGACTGGAATTCATTATGCAGCTATTCATACCTCCACTGGAATATTTTTGGGGGAGCTGTAAATCAAAAGAGATTATTAGCATACCACATTCTCCAGCGTATCTCTACAATCTGTTTTGGTTATTCTTATGGCTTGAAAGCCTGTCCTTGTACCTAATGCCTAACCTAAATACACTCTGCAGTTTCAACCCATAATTTCTTTTATTCATGACAGATACGGCAAGCTGACTAACCTCTTTTTGCAGATACCTTTCAAGACATCTTTTCTCTAGACCAGTACTTCAGTATTCCCTGCCTGAAAAGCAATGTCAGCAGGCAGGGTCATGGTATAAGCTCCTTAGACCACCCTGTATTCCACCACATTTTGGCAGCAGAAATAGTACATAATAACATATTCTGTAATCAAATCTATTCTTGTTTTCAAAAAAAAAAACCAAACACCCACCACCACTCCAATCTTACTGATGAAGCTACAAACTTTCAAGTTCAAAAGCACTGATGATAAAAAAGGTGATGTGACCCACCTACCAAGCATGACAGTTTGCAGGCTGCGACAGGATGTCAGAGCTGGCTCCCAGTTATACCCACAGGTAACTTTTTTAAGCTGCTTTGTAGATCACCTGCTGATGCCTGATGAAATACAAGTTGTACAACGCCGTTCTAGAGCTAAACATACCTTCCCCCCTGTAATCCTCACTCAGGATTTCTTTCTTTTACAGACTTAGCTATCTTCTTTACAGATCTTGTTACCCAGCCATAAGTTTCCCAAAGTATGATGGTATCACAAACTGAACGAGATGCTTTCAGCTGAAGACCTACCACTCCTCAGCAGAATGGGTAAACTGCTTTATACCTTATTTACAATGCTCTTTTATACATGCCAGTATGACAAATGAAATCTTCAAGACAGTGATGCTGCTGACTCATGACAATTTAAGAACCACTACAACCCCTCTATACTATCCCACAGAACTGCTGCGTAGCCAGCTGTTATTTGTCCACATAATGCAATATTCCTAAGCACAGTAATTTGAACTCATCTACACCAAAACGCCTAAAATCAATGCTATTGATTTCAGGCCATTTCTTGAATTTGTCAAGATTGTATCATCTGTGTGTTCAGTATTATTTCAACATAGAGAAGTGAAAACATACAACAGTACATGACCCAGGACAGGCCCCCTGATGTGAACACTCTTCCTTTGAACATATCCAAGTCCTGCCTTTTGCTGGACATTATGAGGGGAAGCACTCCTCAACTCTTTCCAGTATTCCGGAACTTTTCCTACTCCCACAGGCTGTCAGTTCCCTAAATACTGCAGGGTACATTCCACAAGGCACAGCCAACCTGAAGATATTAAAGTCATTATTAACCTGTTTCTCTACTTTAACTAAAGTTCAGAGTAAATGAAAAGACAGTTTGCCCAAACTAACAGTAAAAGCTTTACATTTAACATTTTCAGGGTGAGTCTCCTTGCTGAGTTTTTTAAGATTAGCATCAAAGGCCTTTTTAGACCACCCCACTTGGATCCTGATTAATTCCTTAATGATGGATGACGCATTGGAGCACAATGGCAAAACACTCCTTTCTGCTGAAAGGCTGAAGAGCTATTGGAATCTTTACTGTACAAATCCACCAGCAACTCTGTGAATACTAATAATTTATGTGCCCAGAATAATACCAGGTACCTCCATGGCAGACTCACTCCTTTATTTACAAGTTAATTGTTCATCACAAACTGATGACAAAATTCCAAGAGAGTGATGATTATTGCCACATGCTCCATATGTTGCAACTATGCTATGAGGGCCACAGAGATACCCAGGAGAGCAGACCCTGCAACATTAAAACTATCCCTGCTGTCAGTCATTCTTGACCACACCACCATTCACCACACACTTACATTTACCTCAACCTAGAAGAGACACCGAAATAAATGTGCTCCAAAAGAAATTAAAATTCTACATTTTTTCCTGTATTGGAAAAGGGGGGATTCCTAAAACCATGGCACACATTTAGGCAACATGATACACACACCCCCCCCTTTGCTTTTTAAGAGCCACCAACTTCACAACATGAAGCTATGATACTCCTTCCAGGGTGGAAGGTAAAACTATGAAAACACTGAAGTGATAACAAAATTCAAGGAGAGGAAAAAACAAAACAGAAAATGAAAACAAAAAAAGGCATTGGCATTTTTGCTAGAATGATTGTAAATCCTGGAACTTCAGTATCTCCCAGTGAACTCTCTTGTGTACAACAGTCCCTGAGGCACAAGGTCATACTCTGCAAAATATTTGTTTCTGAGCATCATTTATTGCAGAAAACCTCAAGATACTGTTTGGATACACTGGTTCAAAGGATTTTTGTTAAGGCAGACCTTGGAAGCGGAACTACTTCAGCTTAGTCATTTCACGGAACTGCATACACCAACAGCGTGCAAAGTCTTTCTGTTGTTTTATTTACAGAAAAGTCCAAGAAGCATAAAGTGTTAAAACTCTTCTTCTGGTCTTTTGGAAGGGCAGCTAAAGAAGGCAGGAGCTGCAATAGTTGAGCAGATTTTAATCAAGAAATTCCAGTTTGCAAAAGTACAGCCTGATCACTAATATGTATGATTAATTTAACCAATGTGCTTCCCTTCCCACTTATTGTCATGCTAATGGCCATCACTAACCTAGAATTTTAGGTCTGCAGAGTGTTTGTACATACAGGTATGGGGAGGTGGATACTTGGCCACTATCAATCTCTTCCTAAATTCCCTCCCAAAAATGTAAATTTATCTTCTGACCATACAGTAACTCATTAAAGTTTGGCACATTTTCACAGGAACATATTAACTTACAGAACACAAGTTAAACAACATCCTGGCATTCATGAAACGTTCTAAGCAAGACCATGTTTCTGCCAACTTCACTGGTTTTCATCAAATCTGACAAGTAAAGAGAACACACACTTCAACGACTCTTACTGAAACAAAGGACATACATGATTTAGGTCGTATCCTGGTCACTATGTAAGTGGCAGTAAAATGTCTACTTAGACGGCTAGAACAAAAATCTAGCAGAACAAAACCTAAACCCCTCCAAAAATACATTAACATAAACTTAAAAATCCCAAACAAACTTCCCAGTACACATACTATCCCACCAACTGCAAAACTCAGTAAATATGACCTTCCTCTGGGTAAGCTATAGCAACTGTCCTCCCGTGGCTATGTTTTCACAAAGCTGTAAGAAAAATCTGTATCCATGCAAGAGCAGCCAGCACTTTAGTGAAGAGAGGTGCTTTATGGTTTAGCTCTACTGAACAGTCACAGTCCTTTTCCAATCTGTTCATACAGACGAAGAAAGTTGTGAAGTGCACTTCAGAGCGTGCTAAGTCAATTCAGCAGCTACACAACTAACTTCAAACATCTTGCAACACTGAAATCAAATTAAAAACAACTTTTAATTCTTGAGCCAATAGTTTTTGACCACTTGCGTAAAGCCAAGAACTTATCTGACACCCACACTCTTGAAGAAATTCACAGATCCAACCACAGTATTTTTCTGTATTAAAAACAAGTAACCCACAATTCTAGAAACACTTTTTTTGCATTTCATGAAAATGCTATTAAAGATTATTTTTCCGTCGTGACTTAATCTCCTAATTTAAAACAGGAATGTCAAGAGGCAGTGACACCATGTACAAAGCAGCCACATCCAAGACAAGGTCCACATACACTGCAAAATGTTCGCAAAGTATTTTTCTTAACAAAGTGTGCCCTTCCACTCGATTTGTTACATATCACACATGCATTCTGCTAATCCTACTTCTGAGACATCAGCAGAAAAAACAGGGCCTTTTTTTAAAATGCCATCTTTTCTTTGCATATTTTCAGGTCTTAGTATGTCTGCAATGGAAACTTCTGTGTCATATAGGATTCAGACCACAGTCCAGAAATTAATATAAAATGCCAAGGCTGCACTTCCCTATAAATAAAAAAAAAAACAACACACAAAAAAGAAAAAACAAACCCCAAGAGGGAAGTCCACCTGAAAGTTTTCTATTCAAAATACAACACCTGAAACAAGCTCTTCTTAAGGTACTTTTCCCTAGAAACTATCAGAAAACGTGTTAGTGAGACGGGCACTTAAACCTGGTGATTTTATTTCTTCCTGCTTCTGCTCTACACCTATTTCCTTGCCAAACCAGAGATGGAAGTTCAAAATACAGGTCTCCACATGGATGAGCACGGGGAACCTCTTCACTGAAATACCAGCCATATCCATTCACAAAGTAACATTTGCGTAAGCTTTTTTTCATAACCACCTAGCATTTTTATAGAAGCAACGTCAACTCCACAGCAAACTCAACCTCGATGTCTTCGCAATTATCTGTTTTCTTGCCTCCATACCCCCCCCCCCCTTGCTGTTTTCATACTCTACGCATTTGCTTGCAACGTTTCCGAGTACATCAATATCACTAACACTCGTGTCACTCCGACCTCGGGGGCGGGGAGAGCAAGGCTGAGTTACCTGGTAATGTTAATAACCATTTTACATTTTTAAGCAATGCTCTTACAGGATTCCACCATTACTTACAAGGATTTAAATAGCGACTCTTCCTCTAAAACTGTATAAAACTTGTAAGTTGTGAAGACGCCCACTAACGGCTCTAAAATCGTTCCAAAACAGCTTATTACTAAACCGAAGTGAATTCAAAGTCTTAAACGCGTCTTTGCAACGCTAGGTGTGATCACAGCTGTCCTGATTCAGACCAGCCACATACAGGACCGTAGGCCAACAGGACGTAAACCACACCGGACACAGAAATAACTTTCACGACCAAAGAAAAAGCCACCTCACGCTCACTCCAAGCGCTGCTCTGCTGCGCACAGACAACGAGCGGCACCTGACAAGTTTCCCGGCCGCCGTTTGCCTTGGCCGCGGCCGAGCGGGGCTGCAGGGGCACGGCTGCTCGCAGCACACGTGTCACCGCTCGGCGCCTGCCGGAAAGCGCGGCCGTGAACCCCGCAGAGCCAGAGGGAAACGGCCCGAGCCAGCGCGGATCCCCCGCTTTCGTTTCCAGCTCGCAATCAAAACACCTCCGGCGCCTCACCCGCGAACGCTCCGCCCGCCCCGGGGCCGCCGTGCAGGAAGCCCCGGCCCGGCCCCCCCATCCCCCCTCCAGGGACTTCACCCCGCCGCCCCGGGGAAACGCGGCACCCCGGACCGTCCTTCCGCAGCCTCCTTTCCTCCTCCCCCCCCCACCGACGGGCCAGCTCGGTGACAGGACAAGGCTAAACTCCGGGAGAGAGCCAGCAGGGCCGCGGCAGCGCCCAGGCCGTGTCCAGCGCTCCCAACTTTCCGGATAAGCAGGAAACAATAAACGACGGAGCCTCGGCCCCAACCGCCCTCTCCCGGCCCGGCGGCCCTGCCCCGCACGGAGCCCCTCGCCGCCGCATTCGGGAGAGGGTTCCTCACGGGACCACCGAAAGACGCGGGGATGGAAGAGCGGCGGTGCCGAGAGCGGAGGGATTCCCCTTCCCCACCCCCCCCACGGCGGCCGCACCGCCAACCGCCAGCGGGGTCCCGGCCTGGCGGGAGGCCGATCCCGGACCGTTCCGAAGCTGCAAAGCGGACAGGAGGCGCCAGGCCGGGTCCCGGGGCGGCTGCAGACGGGGAGGTGCGGCGGGGAGGCGGAAGGAGGGGTGTGGGAGCCACACTCACCGGCCAGGCCCCTCTCGCTGCCTCCTGCGGCCCCAGAACCATAACAAAGCTCTGCCCAAAATGGCTGCCCGGCCCTGCCCGGCCGGGGGCCGGAGG
>JASSUY010014487.1:7959-24558 GCA_032466535.1 Forpus xanthops | reverse complement strand
GCAGTAGTGATTTATGTTATACCGTAGTTAGTAAACTGTTCTTATCTCAACCTGTGGGAGTTGCATTCTTTTGATTCGCCTTCCCATTTCCCCGGGACTGGGGAAGAAAGAGGGGGGGTGCGCAGAATTGTTTGAGGGGCCTCAAACTACGACACTGCCAAATTCAGTAACATATGTAACATCTGTTTGCCAAATCTGTAGAGCTTTTAAACCCCAAGGTTTAGTACTGAAGTAGGTAGGAACATGCTGACTTTGACAGTCAGGGCAGGCAGCGACGATGGTTCATGCTTCACTATTGGAAATTTTAAACTGTCACTGTACAGGATGGGAGCCTTGGTGGAAAAATTGCTGTGATGGATGTACTTGTTTTTTTTATATTGGGAACAGGTCCAAGGCAACCGCAGATACTAGTGCATCTGTCTTTGCATTACCCTCCGATATAAAACCTGTGAGGGTGATGTGACTCTTTACATGCATAATATAATAGTGGTGCCTCTGTTTTTGTATTGTTAGCCATGCTAATTTTAGGATCCCAAACAATTTTTCATTTGACACATGCCCCAAAACTGCTTTGTCTAATTGCAGTTCCAAACTGTCTACATAAGCAGAGTCAGTAACAATATTAACCGAACCAGGAAAATGTTGAAATACCATTGCTATTGCTCTAAGTTCTATTACTTGGGGCTATCCTTTTTGATGTTCTATTTGGTGCTGCCAATGAAAGTTTTCTTTTCACACAATAACAGCTTTTCTAGTTTTCCCTGAACCATTTGTAAGCACCGTTGGCTCCTCCACTGGATGGCTCTCTGATAACAGAGGAGGCCATCCCTCATATCAAGGTCTGGCATGGCATGTGCCTCCAGCACTCAACACCTGCTAGGTTACAGTCAACAGTGGAGCTAAAGGTTCTTCTTGGTGCAAACACAGAACCCAACCTAGTCTTGCCCTTGTCTGTGGTAGGAGGCATTTGGTCAACCTCAGTCCTTGCACCATGTCAATGCAGAGTTTCACCTGCTTCATCCAGTAAGGAATCACTACTATGGCAAAGCACATACAGATTTATATTAGCGGCATGTATACTACAGGGTGCAACAGCATGTTGAAGATGCTAATGGCAGTGAGGGACCAGACAAAGAAATTTCTTACCAGTGGAGTTCTCTCACCCTCTTAATCTGTTCCATTGTCTGCTTTATAACGTTATCATTATATTAGAATCTTTCTAGTTTTTGCCTTAGCATTTTCTAGCAGCTGCTGCCTATTTGTATGCTCTAACATCTGTTTTCCAAGTGACAAATCCATACGAGGTGTAGTTTCTTATTAGCAACTGGTTAGTAAGTACAGGTGGGTTTATACACAAAGTCACAGCCTCTAATAATAGCTACTTAGCAAGCACACGTATTCAACCTGTTCCTTTTCAGTTGCTCTCAAGTGATGTTTTGCAATCATTCATTTTTCTCTTCCTCTATCTCATTCTGCTTGGGGTATTCACGCTCAGCTCTTATAGCTGAGGCATCAGGCTCTTCCACTCATCTGTCCAGCTCATGGCAAGGCTTGACAAACTTTGCAGGCAGCCACCATGGATCTGTAGCTAGGAGGACACAAATATGCCCCCTCCCCCAGGTTATGGGTTCTTGAGAAGAAGACAGGTTAAAGTGATTCCTTAAAGAGGCATTCTGATGAAAAAGAAATGTGAAAGAGCTGTGGAAGTGAACTGCACGGTGTGAACGGTCAAGGAGTTTGCTGTGCCATTACCCGTTTTTTTCTTCTCAGCCACCCTGATGCCTCTTAGGTGGTGGCTGATAAAGCTTGGGCATGCACTACCCCTCAGCTTTTCCAGTTAGGAATTTCAACTAATCTCTCTGTTCCTCCAAGTCTTGGATTCACCCCGAGGTTACCTTAAACACACTAAGCAGGACTCCTCTTCTGCTCCCAGTGTGTTGCAGGCCTCTTTAGGCTTTGTTTGTGGTGTCTTTACCAAAAGCCCCACTACTTCAGTAGGTCGTGAGGTTTTTTGGTGGGTTATTTTTTCCTTCACTCCACAGCTCCGGTGCCCATCCTGGCTGTGCCACTGGTGGAGCACTGGGAGATGAATTGAGGGCAGCTCCTTTTGAACATCGGTACCGAGCTCTTTTTTTAATTATTATTCTTATATTTATTTTTTTTTTTTCAAGTCACTCACCCTGCTTTGCCGGCTCCAAACACTGGCCTCCTCGGCAGCAGTCATAAACACCGTCCTGCTCATCAGCAGCCATAAACACAGACCTGATTGGCAGCAGCCATACATGCTGGCCTGCTCAGCAGCAGCAGCTACTGTTGCCAGCCTGCCAAGCAGCAGCCATAAATACCTGCCGGCAGCAGCACTTTTGCATTAACCCTTTTTTGCCCTAAATGTTAATCTGCTACCCATTAATAACTTTTACACAAACCCGATAACAAAAAAATACACAGAACACCGTCTGCCCTCGACACACACACGCATGCACACGCATGCACACACACATACGCATGGGATCCCACAAGCACACTCCACACAACCACAATATTTGAAACACAAAATCCAGACAATCATCACTCCCACTACACGGCCCCACATACAGAACGTGGTGCAACCACCCTATGAAGACAATCAAGAGACCAGCTCCATGCAGCATCATCGCAGTACTAGGTGTCAAGCTCAATCTCAGCCAGCGTCCCTACAGAGGCTCTGCCTCCCCCCACACTGCATGAGGCTTGGGCTTTCATACTGACCAAAAGGCACAATCATTCCAATGCAGGGGGCCAGCCTACATTGGAAGAAGTGGCCAGCAGTATCTATAAAGGTCTGCAAGAGTCAGTAGAAACACGGACATATTTGCCAACTTCTAGTACATAAGTATCACAGAGAGACTGTATAAACTGAGTTGTATATCACCGTTCGCCTGATATCTTTGATAAGAGCATATCAGAGAACTTCCCACCTTGTGTCTCAGTCCGGCATATACACCACTAGGAAAGCTCACAATACATCTGCATCCCCCACCCATCTTGCTTCTCCCTTTAAAGCTGCCCATTTATCATGAGGATCTGGGGGATATAAATCAGGCTCCTTTTCCGAATCAACAGGCACCCGGTCAAAAGGACTGTCCAGGTCAATATCAGAATTATCAGGAATCAGACTCTCAGGAGCAGCAGCAGCAGTCGGATGAATGTGCACAGGCTCCTCATTAATGTGCTCTGGAGTTTCAGCATTATTAAGTGCAATTGAAACATTTCCTCCCTCGGGTTTCAGGTGATCTGAGAGTAGGCTCTTTCTCGGAATTCACAGGGCTCGGGTCAAAAGGATCTTCTTCATCCCCTCCCTCAGTCTTAGCAGCTGTGGCAGCGACTGGAGGAGGTCCTGGAGGGGGGTGGGGGTGCACTGGGCTCTGGAACAGGGCAATCTGGTCCCTTTACATCTTTTTGAGGATTATAAGGGGTATGAACCAATGACTCTTTAGGGGACCTGTATTGTTGATTAGCTGTAGCTGGGGCACCCGGACCATGCATCTCATCATCAGAATCTTCCGCCATCAAGTTGCACAACAGAGGCAGGGGCACAGTCACATGGAGAGAAACTCCATCCCCTTCAGTTGGAGGACTTTTACTTTAAAATCCTTCCTCTCCATGGGTGCCTGTGCTTTGATTATTAAGGAGTGCTTATGGCTCTGCTTTGTCTTGCTGCTCTTTAAATGATTTAAAAGTCTCAAAGAGTAACCCCTGCATTGTCAGCAATATCTGACCCTGTTTCTTACTCCATAATAGTATTTTTTGGAGGAATAGTTTGTCTACATCCACCCCCCGCTTTTGTAACATCCTTGTCCACATGGTCAATACCACCGATCCTTCTTTACTTAAAGGAGTTTCCCTGTTCCCTGTGGCTCACCTATCCGGGTGTCTTAAATCAGGCCAGCCACGCAGAACCCCACTGCTGTCAATACTATGCTGGGTTCCGTCTCTACCGCACTCCTCCTCTGTTCTTTTTTCTTTTTCTTCTCTCTTAAGTTCCAGTCCGATCACACCTTGGGCAATCACGTCGGGGTCACCAGATGTTGTTGAGACTGCCAAAAATCACACACACATATATTTTCGGTGACTTAGTAGGAAGAAAAAATAGACAGATTCTTTATTACTGCAAACCACTACTTATATACCTTTTCTAGCACACGTGTCTTACTAGCCATTGGTTAATATTAGTTAGCAACAGTGCATTACTGGATGACCCTTTGCTGCATTCCTAAAGTCCATTGTTTTGCCAAGTTCTTCCTTTTTTTTTAGTTGCTCCCCTTATCTGACTCACTCCTCCAGATGCCTTTTACTTTTGCACTTGGATGCCTTCAGAGCCTCATTTCTCATGGATACACTTTAACATCTTCGAGATGGAGGTCTAACTTCATGCCTTCAGTCAGGGAATCCATAGGCTTTCCATAGCTCCCCACCACATCAAACAGTAAAAAGAATGTATTACTTATTACAATTTCTTATTCCTTCATCTACTGAAAATGTTACAGTTTACTTCAAAAAGTTATAAAAATGATACAAATTGTTTTCTAATGACATGTTTGCACAAAAAATAAAACACTGCTTCTGTGACACTTCTTCTGTTTTCAGATGTATACTCACTTTTAAAACAGTGTCTTCAGAGCTTTGCTGTCTTTGTAGGAAATGCTGTTTTCTTAGTCCAGCATTTTATCAGAAAAAGCTTGTTGCTAGTATGATTTACAGGTTTACAAAAATTTATGTGAAAATATTTGATTGTTTCTGTCTGCTCTCACACCTATACTATTTTAATTAAATATACCCAAAAAATCAGTGTGTGTTAGCATTAATGGATGAGACCTTTGGGGCACTTGAAATGGCATGTGGTGTAACAGATCCTGCAGAGTTAGTTTTCTCATTTGTTTGTGCTAGATTTCCTGAGGAGTTTGTTCTGTCTGTCATGTTGAGCATGTTACTTCACTTGGAAACTCCTTATTGGCTTAGTTAGAGCAAAGAGGATGAGTCAACCAAAAGTGCTATGGGAACTGGTTTGCAGTTGAGTATCTTTCTGACAAGGCATTCCGAAGGTGTTAGTTACTATTAAAATGTGACCAAAATACCTTGGGTCTTGTTTAGATTACTACCTGTAGACCTTCTGCAGCTGTTGAAAATCCTTGTTAAATATGCTTACATAGAAAACAACTTAAACCTGTAGTGGTTAGACAGTACAGATGGTCAAAGTATCAAGGTAGAAACTGAAGTGCCATCACGTAGTGTCTGTTGTACTGTTGATTTGCCTGAATGCTGTAGCATGATTATGACTAATAAGGGTGGTGAGACATTGGAACAGGTTGCCCAGAGAAGTTGCGGAGGCCCCATCACAGGAAGTGTTCAAGGTCAGGTTGTACGGGGCTTGGAGCAAGCTGGCTTAGTAGAAGGTGTTCCTGTCTGTGGCAGAGGGGTTGGAACTGGATGATCTTTACTGCCCCTTCCAACCCAAACCATTCTGTGATTCTATGATTTTCTACATACATAATATGAGCCTGCCTCCTGTACAAAGAGAAGGAAAGACAGGACCGTGTTAGATAATCAACATGAGATCTAGTAAGAAGTAGAAGGTAATAGGAGAATGGAAAAACACACACACACAAAAAGCTTTCTTTCCCTTCATAGCTTTGGCAGAATTGTGCCTGAAAAGAGTTGATAGGGAAGAATCCTTCAGGATGCTATTTAAGTGTAGTAGTGACAGAGATGGTGTTTCCTTAAACTCAGATGGGAGCTTCCATCTGCTTCCAGCAGATCCATAACAAAGACACTGTTGTAGAAGTGGGTTTCCTTCACAGGAATAATTTTTTCAGATGCTCAGCCTCATTGACTGCCATCTGCCTGACAACATGCTTACTTCTGTGGGCATGTGCAATATGGAAAAAGACAGCACGTAGGAGGGGTTCTGAGCTGAGCCTTGGAGCTTTGTTTTACTTTGATAATTACCTCCAGGTATTTTCCTAAGATGCATTATATTGAATTCCGAAACCTGCTCCAAATCATATGGTATATAGACAGAGCTTTTATTTCTTGGTTGGTTTGGATTTTTTCTTTAATACTGAAAAACCCTCTAAAATCTGTCTTTAAAAAATCAGCAGTGAAGGATGAATTGATGGTATGCTATCTAACTTCTGTGAAAAATTATTTAACTATTTAATTAGAAGTGAATTTATGTTATTATGTTTATGTTAATTTATTTCATTACTTCACTTTGAAATTTGGAAGGATCTCTTCATCATTGTGTTGTAGGTTTTGGTTGGGTTTTTTTTTAGTCTTAAACCAAGATGGTGTAGATAATATTTAATTCTTATTAAATTTAAAACTTACGAAATCATGCATCATTTTTATTAAAGGTCTTTCTGTAGTCACATATATTTAAACAAGGCTACATTCTGAAGACAAACTTCTACTCTTTTTTGTCATTAAAGACCAGAAAATGTATTTGCTGCAAACTCCCAAGGAAACCCACTTTATCATTTTACCCTATTTTTTTCTGAAGGTATAGATATCTGCCCTACAAAATTGTTTCAGGGACATGTTATTGTCCTGTTAGCAAAGGTGTGAACCACTCTTGTACCTAGGCAATAAGATGTAGTGAATGTTGGCTCCAGAATGAAGAAGCTCATTTTGTTATTCCTAGCCTCTTACAGTGGCGCAGGGTAAGATGAAGATGTTTGAAAGACCCCTGACAGTGCAAGTCCATAACCTATATGCTTGTGCTGCTGATTCCAGATCTGACTGCAGGTTGCTCCATCTCCAGTTGACCAAGAAAGCCTCTACCATCTTTGCAGCAATCAAGTTCTTGGGTTGTATATCTGATCCAAGTGATTTTTGCAAGCACAGGCTTACAGAAATTCTAAGCCTTTCTTCTCTGTTGAAAATTGCTGCAACTGTTCTGAATGTGGTCCTCTAAAGGAAAGGAATGCTCTGTATACTGAATGAGAGGTGAATCAATCAGTGGTGGGGACCCCTGCTACTGTTTGTAAATAGGAAGAGAAATGGCCCGAAAGTTGGCACTGTGTAGTCACAGGTCCTTATTTAATGTCTCTGGTAGAGACATCTTTAAATATGGAACCACCTTTATTTGGCATTTATGAGTATCTTGCACACATTTGTTCTGAATATTTTATGGGAGAGCCTAATCACCACAGTCACAGTCTCCTGTCGCAGGCAGGGAGTTGTCATGTGGGATCAATTTTCTAGCAACAGCCTTCTGGTTTTCGTCATTGTGGTCATGATGTCTAAGTGTGATTTCCTGTCTCACTATGTATCAGAATGGAAATGGCAGCAGTAGAAGGAAGGCACGCATGTAGGGCACAGGGATTAAACTTGTCTTTGCTTTTCTCTTATGCTACCAGGATCCCTGACCAGATGAAAATGATTTCCCACATGCCTTCCTAATGTATACTAGTACCTCCTTGAAGGACTGAAGGCATCTGTTGCACTTTGAGATAGAAATAGTATTCAAAGCTCACAGGTGACTGACTTCATAGAGCCAGCCTTTCTTCTCTGCTGAAAACTGCTGCAGCTATTCTGAATTTGGGAGTAGTGCAAGTACTGCAGTAGTGAGGAATAGAAATAGCACAGGTGATGGCACAGAATTTGTTCTAGTGCTGCATTTATTTTCTTGAGGTTTTAGTTTTTAAGCAAATGTTAGTCAAAAAAAAATACTTCCTGCTATGATCTCAAACCTATGAGATATGAAGCCAGTCATTTAGGAAAGGTGTTCTCAATCAACTTCTGAGTCAGCAATCAACTCCTCAGTGTAACAAATATACACATCAATTACAGATGTTTTCAATTGCAATTTTCTGCACACAGACATATAATCACCCATAATTGCTACCAATAAAGCAGGGGAAATGCAAAGAAAAGACAAGTTTTCACCAGTAATCATGAAAATACAATCCTAAAATGAATGACAGGGCCATTATACAAAGTGCTTTTTCAAAGCAATTCTATCTATGCAAGTTCAGCAGTAAAGAATGTGCTGGATCCGTAGCTGAGTTACATTGAGCTATTTCAGTTGAAGCAGTCAATGATTTACTGCAGCTGAGGATATGACCCAATATTCCTTCTTATAGTATAGCTATTTGAGACTTGTCATGTTAATAAGATACCATCTTTAATGAAGTATGCCTACAGAATATTTAACATTTAGAATATGGAAACATTTGCTTGTTGTCTCGCATTCAGAGATTTGGCTACAGGGGAAATTGTTATACTATTTATAAAATGATGATTGATGTTAAAATCTAAGTTGTATTTTAATATTCTAATTTAGCTGATCCCAGCCTCCACTGAGGGTTGCGGCTACACAAGCAGTTCAGGGTAGTTTGGTTTAGCAGAGAAAGGTGGCTGCCTTTCATTTTCTCGATAACAAAATAAGGGATTGTTTGTTGAACTGCATCAGTCGGTGCTTCATCTTAAGAAAGAAATAGCCTGTGTCTTGGCTAGAGGAGGTCAACAGATGATTTCCTCCTCCTTTCTCAGGTTCTGGTTAAATGTTATATGTTATTTGCAGGTAGGACCTTCAGACCGTCTCGAGAGCGCATCTGTGGTGTCAGATAGTGTGCTACATTTACCAAATGCATTCCAGCTAGAGATCAAAAACCTGCCTGTCAGCAGATGAATATGCATATGTCTCCAGCCTCTAAACTGCTGCAAAGTATGTACCAATAAGGCAAAGGCAATGCTACTGGAGGCATAGTGCTGCCATATGCTGCATCATCTTCACTTAAAGGATGAGCTCAGGATTTTCATTGGAGCAGTAGTAAAGAAGCTCTTGCCAATGCTCAGATATTCTGCTGCTGCATGCTAGATATAATGCCTTGCAATTATTGGTGGAAGAACTGGTTATGAAAAAGGAGCAGTTGGTGGAAATTCAATTTAAAAAAAATTAATAAGTGGCTGTCCAAACTTCTTCATTTTCCAATTTTTTTTTCTATTTGTTTTAATTTCTCCATAGTCTGAAGCACCAATAGCATTGATAGTAAAGAGGAATTACTACCCTAAACTCTTGGGTTTGGAATTAACTTTTTCCACAAAAATTATAATGGCAAATATTACTGATATTTTTTATTATTATTTCATTTTTTAGTAAAAATTATTTGATGTTCAGAAGATTCATTATGTCAAAGCCCTGTTAGTTGAAAGTCTATTTCCTCTCAACCTCTGAGCTTTTAGACTTTCAATGCAAAAATCTATTTGGGTTTTGTTGTTCTTGTTGACTCCTGTTGATGACACTTCATAGCAGCTGGTGAATTTTTGTAGTCTCTGAGAATGTGTGCTGGTGGAAGTAGCTGGTCTTTTACTTATTTCAAAGTCCTGTTACTCACTATGCAGACAATGCAATGCCACCTCTCCAAATGTTTTTCTTACTCAACATGTTTTGAATATGAAGATATTCTTAGGAAATAATTTCTTCTGTCATCCTGAATTATTCCACAAATTGACAGTCATTTACTACAGCAAACAAGATACCTCCTTCAGTACGGTGTACCATTAAATACTTAAATTTTTAAGTTTGCTATAAAGAATCTGCAAAGGTGCAATTCTTAAAGTCCTGATTAATGCTGAGAAACTTCTAAAATTAGCTTTTTTCCCCCTACCTTATGATGTAGAGGATTATTTGTTTACTTCCTTTACTGTTACATGCATATAACTTTAAAGACCTTTAGAAAGCATAAAAGAGCTCAAAGGCATAAAAATTTTTCAGCATTTAAAGATGAAACATTCAAAAGGTCAAAGATTTCTGCATTTTATAGTAAACTATTAGTGAAAACAGTCTCTGAGTGAGGATTCTGAATGTGACTCCATCTTTCCCAGTTGTCTAGATGTCTAGCTACTGAATCTGGGGTTTGGGATACTGCTGCAGTGTGGTCTCCAGGAAGCTAACTTCTTGAATCTGTTTTTACTTCACTTCTGTTGTGGTTCAATCCCAGCCGGCAACTGAGAACTGTGCAGCTGTTAGCTCACGCTCTCCTTTCTTCCTCTCCTGAGGGGATGGTAGGAGAACAGAATGTAACTCCCATGGATCGCGATAAGAAGAGTTTGGTAACTAAGGTATAATGTAAAACTCCTACTGTTCCCACCAATAATAATAATGATAAGGGGAATAACAAGGGAAGAGAATACAACTGCTCACCACCCGCTGACTGATACCCAGCCCTACCTGAGCAGCAGACTGGGCCTTCTGGGTAACTCCTCCCAGTTTGTATACTGGGCATGATGTGCTGTGGTATGGAGTACCCCTTTGGATAGATTGGTTCAGGTGTCTGGTCTCTACTTCTTCCTGGTTTCCCCTCCTCCCTGGCAGAGCATGAGGCAGAGAAAGTCCTTGGTTGGAGTAAACATTGCTTAGCAACACTAAAAACATCAGCCTTGTTCCCAGGCTGAAAGTCAAAACCACAGCTCTGCACCACCTACTAAGAAGGAGAAAAATGTCTCCGATAGCTGAACCCAGGACATCTTCCATGACGAAGTTATTTTGACATCCTTGCCATAAAAGTGGGTGAAAGAGAAGGGCATTGGTTACTGAGTACAAAGAAACCCAGCAACAAAAAAAGACCCCCACAAAACCAAGCCAACCAACCCACCTTCTTTTGATTACCTTGAACTCTGCAAGAACATTTCACTCATCTCTTGCTTATTATGACAAAGGGATTTTCATAATTCTTTGCTTGACAACCTAAAGATAGAGGGAGGCTTTGTCAGAGAAATAAAAACCTGCAAGAGTTGATGATCTTGGCTGGCAATTCCTCTCTTGTCAGTGGTGAAGTTATTTGCATAGTCGTGCCATGTGAGAATGGTTCATATGAAAGGTGAAGTAGCATTGCTTGAATTAAGCCTCACTAGGTGTGAAACCTTTATTACTAAACTGGTTGTTATTCCTATATGGCAAATCTCACCGTTGAGCATCTCATTCTCCCCATCTGTAAAACAGTATTGGTATTTATACAGTAATTTGAGAACTCCTGGTGAAAAATGTGGATGTATTTAAATAGAGTAAGAATTCTGCCTATAATTTCATTCTTCATTTAGTTTAGCTTTATGCCAACATCAAACTAGAATATTCATTTCAGGATGCAAAACTAAATCTAATGATGCTGACTATGAAAATATCTTGGTGTCATAAAACAGTATCTTTCTGTATATGTTTGCTTCCAGAAAGCTTTCCATCAGTCTGGACATTTTATTTTTCTTTTCCTGTCTTGCCCAGTGAATGATCAACGTGTCCTAAGACTTCACTAGCTTATGCTGAATGTTTTGTTTCTTAACAGAAGCTCTACTTTGAAATACATGTGCCTAATTGCTCACAGATTTACACAATACAAACCTTACTCAGTATAATAAAAATAGATTTTATTTGTTGTCATACAAGTTACTACAAAACAGGAGTGTTACTATTTCTGGATCCCTTTTTTTCCCGGAGAGTAGTGAAAGAAGCAATTATTTTACAAAGTTAGTCACTGAAGGTAGATGGTAGCAGCTCCCTACTGAGCACTGCTGGTCTTACTTTTGCCAGGTGAGCTCTTGCAAATTTAAACTGAAGCACAGGAATGAAGCACTTTTGTGAGGCAGTTTTACAACAGGAAGGCTCAGGTGGTACTTGTGGTATTCCTTTGTACCTATTTGAGCACATACCTAATATATCTACCACATATATCATTGCTGTGTCTTCTGCTAGGGGTGAAAAAGGAGCAGCCCACAAGGGCAGCAACATGATGGAGCTCAAGGTCTAACTTCAGTGGGTTAATTGCTCTTTTGCAGTGCTTTTCAGAGGAATCAAACCCTTTTTACAGCGCAGGTGACTGAACACCCTCACTGTAAGTCACCCAAAGGTTGCTGAGTCTCCTTCCCTGGAAATATTCAAGGTCCATTTGGACACAATCCTGAGTAATGTGCTTTAGGTGACCCTTCTTGGGCTGGGATTTGATGATCTCTGTCCCTTCCAATCTCATCTATTCTGTGACTATGAATGAAGACAAGAACCCAGTATTCCCTGTAGTCAGGATAACTCATCCTTAGGATGTCAAGGTGAAAAAAGTATCTTCATATAGCCTACTGAAATTCTTACTGCTGAATATTCACAAAGCTATTTACAACCAATGAGCAAACCTGAATATAAAATTTATTCCAGAACATGCTCCTTTACAGGCTGCCTAGTGGCTATAAATATTAATTTTTTTCTTAAATAAAGATTGATTTTTATATTGGACAAACTGCCTATTAGAGCCCATGGAGACTGCAAAGGACATGTCTCACATATGATATGTTCTGCATAAACAGAATTGACAGGAATTGTTGTGGGGAAAAAACAAACAAAAAGGCATAAATTGTACATCAGTTGTGCTGGCACAAAATGTTGGCAAATTGAGCATCAGGAGTGTAATAATATTCATGTCCTTATAGTTCTGTCTTATCCTGGTTTATTGCATAGGCTTTATTGCAACGGTATGATGTTGGCGTTACAGCATGTTTATTCCAAAGTCAATACTTCATGTATGACTTGGAAAGTAGTAGACAAGCCTAAAACTGATTTTATTTGTATGATGAAACTTTCAGAAAATGATGTGAACTTCTTCCCTTACAAGTATTGGCATCCAAATCCTTTAGATTAAGTGGATGGGAAACTACCCCACCATTATTGTACTTTTAGGCTGAGCTGAATCATTGCTACTGTTCCTTGGATTTTAGGAAACATAAGTAGGATGAAAAGTGAACATATATGGGTGATGAGGCAAAGAGGAGGAAAAAGGAAAGCAAGCAAAGGTAAAACTATGTTGAATTTTAAAATAGTGACTGGGAATAATTTTTGTCATGCTTAAAATATGTGATTTGTAACTGGCCCAGATGGCATTGTCTCTATTAAGCAGCTCTTCACAAACTGGTAACTGAGTTGGCTAGAAAATACAGCTGTGTCTTGCCTGTGTTTGCTGAAATGTTATTGAATATTGCTAGCAGTATATTAAGTGCAAGCACTTTTCTTTTACACGAGGCATACACTGTATTTTGGTTTCCTAGGTCTGCTTCTTTCAATATATAATCTGGGCATTTTGCTACTTTAAGGGAAATATTTAATGAAGCTTGTTTTTTGTTTTTTTTTTTTTGTTTTTTTTTTTTGGTTGGTTTTGTTTGTTTGTTTGTTTGTTTTTGTTTTGTTTTTTCTGATCTGTGCATAGGTTTCTGACCCCACAGTGCTGGGATACCCTGTAGCTTTAATGCTATAACATTTGGTCGATAATGGTTGAGTTTTACATAAAGGCTCTGCTTAGTGCCTCCCTTAATTTCTATTTTCCATGAGCTGCTTCTTGTACTTCAGAATCTCCTTGTTTCTCTGAAACTACGTTATGCTGGCTGTCTGAGCATATCTGTTATCTGAAAGGCAGGTTGCTTGTGTGAAAGTGCGATGCTCTTAGTTATGGTTGTGATTTTTCTGTTAAACCAGTACAGTCTTGCTAGGCTTATTGCATTTATGCTGCTTTAAGGATCTCTTATCCTTGTGTGGCTTTATGTCAGTTTGTACGAGCATTTTTGTGCTTCTGTACCCATACATATGCTGTGGGCTTGGTCTGACAATACCACTGTAGTTGAGCCAGTACAATTTGTGTTGGCAGCAAAGCTGTGAAAGAACTGAGGACATGCTTTCACATGTAAATAATTTAAAGCCTGTAGTGTTGCTGTGTGGTAGCTGTGCTTATCTGTTCTGTCAGTGCTGAAATGTAAACATTCTTTGTCCTTCTGCTTTTGTGTGGTGAAGTAATTGCTATCTGTCTTGAAGTTTTTACCCTTCTCATTTCCCTTTAATAAAAGAACAGAGGGGAAACAACCAATCTGACTTGCTGCATACAGCTTTCCTCTTTCTTAGACAGTTAATTATTTTTGGGTGGCAGATGCTGTGCAAGTACTTCAGGGAATCCAATGCTTGGCAAGCAGAGCCACTGTGGAATTTTTTAATGAGGAGGTCTTAGGGGCTCTAATCCAGCATGAATCACTTCTGCTTTGGATTCTGCGCTGTGCTTTTTTGTGTCTGCCACCCACCCCAAAGTCCCAGCAGCACCCAGAGGCCCCAGCTGAATTCAGAACTCTCTGCAGGGAGGCTAGGAAATGCACAGAAGTCACTGACCTCAGGACATTAAAATCTTAGTTGACAAAACAGAGAATGGAAGGATGTTCCAACTGAAGTACTGTGAACTGATGTGCAAAGAGAAAGTACTTCAAAAAGTGCCTATAACACTTAGGAGCACATGTTTTCTTTAAGAGAAGTATAGGCTGACTTCCAAACTGGAGCTGGTCCGTCACAAAAGCTCTCTTGATAAAAATTGGCTTAACACACAGCTTAACTTTTGACTGAGTTAAACTGAAGCTTGTCTGGCCGTATGTGGCTGGTTTGAAAAAGGGCAAGACTAGCCTGGCATTAGGGAATTTTGCTGCCCCAGTTGGCCCAGGACGCATTGAGTGTGACACTGCAAAATAGTAATTTCTAATTTTTTCTATATTACCTTTCATTACCTTTCTTATGAAGCAATTTTCCTACCAGTAGCTTATGTTAAAGCTGCTTAGATTTATCATGAAGTAGAGAGACAAGTGATGAGAAGATGTGGACAGTGTTGTCTTGGAAATACAGCTTGTCTTGATCCCTAATTTATGTAATGCTCACAGGTATGTGAGCTGTATGTTCTCATTATAAACTTGTGTGCTAGGTGTACTGTGTTTTGCTGGGTAACATGTTTCCACCACTAATGTGGTTAAGTATAAACCTCCTTACAAATACACGGAAAACTACAATCAGACCTCAGTAGTGTCACATAAGATCTTAATGCTTGAATGTTTACTACTTAACCTGATTTGAGATGCTTGCAAATTATAAATGCACTACAAGCTCAATTGTCTTTATTAAGGGGAATAAGGTGAACATTGCTTAATGAGATAAAAGCCCTACATGGTTTTTAATTCAAGTCTGAAGTCCAGGCCTCTTTATGGCTGCTGTAGAAATCAGCAGTGTTTAGTGAGGCTTCAGGAAGGTACAACAATTTCTCTCTATGTCTATCCATTGCTCTATTACATATAAGCTCAAAATACGTTATAACCATTAGGACTTTTGTATATATTTTGATACCATTTTTTCATGGTCTTAGCATAGCAATTTGTTTTGAAATCTGAAGCTTAGTCAGGCTCCTTGGAAAACACAGTTAACTATCAAATCTGTTATGATTGCTGAGCTGGGCATGTTAAATGCTCTAGGGTTTTAATGCCAGAAGTTGGCATGCAAGGAGGCAGAGTAAGAAACAGTAATAGAAGTGTAGTGGCGCTGTTCATATACAATGTCATTTGCAGTTATGCTACTTCATATTTATTAAATATTTTTTAAAAGAATCTACACTAATTTGTAATATGATCTGGACAGTTCAGAAAACCTCAGATTTGGAATAGTAAGGGTGCTGCAGTTGTGGTGATCTGGGAATATAAGCAAGATGAAGCTCTGTTGGAAGAGCAGTACTGGATATAACTGGAGAGAAGCTTTTCAGCACACAAAACCTTTCAGGTCAGAAACAGCTGTAAACCGGTATTACTTTGTTGATAGTTATGGTTTTATTTCTGTTTAGCTTTGTTTCTAAGGTGCAGTTATATTTAAGGTGTTATGCTAGGTGTTCAAGCTATGGCTATGTAAAGGTTGGGGCATGGTTCTTCTGAAGTAAAAACCTTGTTTCACCTCACTCTTCTCTGCATGCTTGTTGCAAGTCTGTGTCACTATTTTTCTCTCTGTTAAGCTAAATGTCTGTCCCTCCCAATGTAAAATAAACACATGTGAAAGAGTCACCCTCTGGAGCATGGTGTTTTGTGAGTTGTTAAATTTAGCTTCTCCATCTGACCTGAGACTTGGGCCTTATTTATACATGCGAGCTTTTGCTCTGATTTCATGGAATCACTGCTGCTATAGAAAGAAAAAACAACTGGTTTCATTCTGTTTGTAATCTTGTTTTCAAGAATTTTTTTTTTATGTCATGTTAAAGGGCTTGTTTGGCACCTACACTTAGCTATATACTTTAACATGCTCAGGGGTTCGTTCAACAAACTTTGTATGTTACTGGTGCGTACTCTCAAAAAGCACAGATGTGAAGTCTGCTTCCAGTAACACCCCTGCCTTGCCTTCCCTGCAGACAGACTCACTCACATGTACTGTAAGCATTTCTAGTATTCTGGATTTCCTTTTTTTACATTAAAGAGAACATTTATAACTGTGATAGTAAAAGCTATTAAGATAGTGACATGATCATGTAAGTTAAAAGGCTGTTTTCTTTCACTACCATGATATTGCTTGTTATAGACTCATAGAATCATAGAATAGTTAGAGTTGGAAAGGACCTCAGGATCGTTTAGTTCCAGCCCCACTGCCGGGGACAGGGACACCTCCCACTAAATCGCGTCACATAAGGCTATGTCCAACCCAGCCTTCAACACTGCCAGCAATGGAGCACTGACAACTTCCCTGGGCAACACATTCCAGTGCCTCACCACCCTTACAGGAAAGAATTTCTTCCTCAGATCCAATCTAAA
>JASSUY010014486.1:0-23728 GCA_032466535.1 Forpus xanthops | reverse complement strand
TGCCCCTGGCAGGGGGGTTGGAACTAGATGATCTTAAGGTCCTTTCCAACCCTAACTATTCTATGATTCTATGACTCAATGAAGGGACAAGCAGAAGTACAAGTGTACCCGGCCGGGTTCTCCAGGGAGTTGTTAGAGTGAGAGGTGCAGGATATGCTGCAGACAGGTGAGTGACCAGCAGGGAGAGGAAGAGTGTGCTCCACTCTTGGGCTGTGCTCTAAGCCTTTTATTTTTGTCCTGACTGGATGGTCTTTCCACCACAAGATCTCTACAGGTAATCACTTTTATTGTAAAGAATATTTAATTCAAACACAAAGTGACTTGGCTCCAATAGGAGAAAGAAAGGATTTCCCACACCAGAACCTGTGAGAGCTAATGGACAGACAGAGCATGTACAATACATGCTCAGATACCCTTCGGCTTGAGGCAACAGAGGCACATAATGTGATGGTGGGTTCCAAGTCCTCTTGCTGAACCAGCTGTAATTCCCTACTAGCTGAAAAACAAACCCATTTACAGTAATTATACTATGTTTACAGCTTCCAGAGGGAAAACAGATGAAGCAATTAAAGGAACTTACAAAAACAAAGTGACCACTCCACATGAAAAATAATTTCTGAAGTAATCGATTTCTTAATAGTTCAAAAATCTCAGAAATAAAGAAGTAATTATATAGTTTTTAAGTAATTTAAAATAAACAATTAATTATTGCTATTTTATTTAAAAAATTAAAATTAACGCCATTAAGATTAAAAAAAAATCTTCCAATAAAACTGCATACTTTCTACCATAGAAAGATTTTTCCTTAAAAGATTTTAAAGTCCTTGAAATGAGTACATAGTAGAGCATATCCAAGTTTTGTGGGCTGTGACACATACATGTGCAATAGCTATCACATGTAATGCATGTATATAATCTTATACAGTAATTCTGGGATTACTGTCTTTGACTTCAGTGGGAATTGGAGAGACCCTTAAGGAATAGAAGAAACAAATCTTAGTTTAGATGTGAAACACAATGCTGCCATTGAGTTTATGCTCCGTTTAACCTATTAAACAATGTGAGATAAGTAAAAATTACTCATTTCCATACTGCTGATTTTGCAGATTTCAGAAACTCTGAGTTATGAAATAACTAACTTGCTCTTAATAACTTTCAGCATGGATAATATATTTAAGTGTAGGAAAATATAGTTGATGTATTTTTATTGCATTGCTGGTTTCCTCTCAATATCAATTCAGATAAATGCAGCAGTTTAAAATTATAAGGAATTGCCTAAAAATATTTGTTCATCACAAGTGAATCAGTGGGTAGACTATACTGCCCTGGAAGGTTCTGGAGATTGAGTCAATTATATCAATATAATCAGTACTGTGTTTCCTGAATGACTGGCCTGATTGTATAGCTACATCTGTATCATAAAAATGCAGTGTGATAAAATTGCATAGAAGGAAAGAGTGGAAGTCACTGTGCATAAATCTAAGTAATATTCCTTTACATTATTCTCTATTAGATGGATATCCTGTGCATGGTGCTCTGAAAAGACATCTTGGCACTTGAAAAGTGTGTAGCTGCTGGGTATTGGTTTCTGTAATAAACAAAATGAACATTTCACAGAACCAATGCTGTGGGAGTTTAAAAGGTAAACTATTCATATTGTAAGATAAGGTGTATAAGAACTAATTTTTCTGACATTAGGGAATGGCAAGGAAATGGGTGATTATGAAATATGCTTTCTGCTGGCTAAATTACTGGTATGATAAATTTTTATGAAATTGTCCCTGCGCTTGATAGGTAAAGCTGTGGTCACTTCTCTACAGCCGCTTATCTTTGTGAAGTCTTTAAGTTTCTCTTTTTCTACTGGACCTTGTCTATGATGCTTTTCACCACCAAATCTTAATTCCATGTACAAAACTGAACAAATAAGAGAAAAGAAAGCCCTATAACCTCTTCTAATTCCTTCAGTGACCTTTAGTTTTTCTTCTCCCTTTTACTACCTTTTCCTTCCAGCTTTCTTTTCCTGTATTTCTTTTTTTTCCTTGCCACAACCACAAAAACTTGAGAGGCAAATATTTGCTCAGTACCTGCAGACATATAATCTCTACACACCAGCTGAGTCCCTGGTCACCACAACTGTCTTTCCCCAGACTCTTTCCATTGCAACATTCCCTGTGAAAGTAGCTTTCTCAGTAGAGCAAAAATAGGTTATCAGCTTCTAAGGGTGCACAAACAGTCCAGGGTAGCAGGTGACTACAGATATTATTGGGGAGCATTAAAATGCATGGTATGATAGC
Organism: Forpus xanthops; assembly: GCA_032466535.1. NCBI lineage: Eukaryota > Metazoa > Chordata > Aves > Psittaciformes > Psittacidae > Forpus > Forpus xanthops. Next base: position 21,434 of record JASSUY010014486.1, on the reverse strand, counting down.
TCAGTGTTCTCCTGAAGATCTCTTATGCTTAGAAACGGAGCTCCAACATTTGTATAAGTTTCCATACAACTTCTTTCTGAACTTCAACTTTACACTGGTTATGTATTCTTTCCTCCTGAGCTCCTGCACCATTACACCTCCTATCTGTTTTGAGGTTTGTTCTCTTTGGCTCTGCCTTAGGAAAACGGGTCATATCTAAGAGCAGGACCTGCCAATGGGGGCACCTGCAACAGTGCTGTCGCCTCTGTGAGTGGAGACAGATTTAAACTTGATATATATGCAAAATCTACCTACAAGACATTGAACACCACTGGTTTCATGTGGGTCATAAACTTTTAGGGTAAAATGTGACTTCTAGAGCTTTGAAAGTGTTTAACTTCTTTCTGAGGTCAGGGTGTAGCAATCCCCTGAGCTGATCTGTCCTTGGATGTGAGCTTCTGCAGTGCTCTGCCATTTGTGCAGCAGCTGAGCACATGCATAATAACTCATCCTACACAATCTATCATTTCTGAAAAAGTCAGCATAAAGAGAGTTGAGACAAAGATCAAAACTGAGAAACAGCCAAGTGAAAAAGTACTCAATACATTTCTAGATTTGAGCATCACTGCAAATGAGAGAGAAAAAGGGAGAGAGGAACAGAGAGGGAGAGAGGAAGACATTTTGTTAAGTCTATAGGAATACATGTCCTTCTGAGCTTTCAAAAATCTTCTCTCTCGATATGACTTATCTCATTTACAATTAAAATAAAGTATTTTTAATACATACCAAGCTATAAACATAATACATACTATACATGGGCCACCTTGTACTCAATATGTTTATCTGGATCAGTGCTGTAATCCACTAGGGTAAGGAACCAATTATTTGGGAAACAGATGTTGATTTTATTTCAGATACAGTTCTGGGATTATTGTTTGCTGTCTTTTTAAAAATACTATTAAATGAGATTTTAAGATACAGCACACTTCCTTATGATTTCCATTGTAAGTCCTGTTGAATACATGCTAACTTCCTGCCTTCTTACTGGGACTGAAAATAAAAGTTTTCAGTACAGAGATTTTTTTTCTGTGTGTGATTTTAAAGCAGCATGTATGAATGAAACTTGGAACCATCTTTCAAAATAAGCTGGTAAAATTAAAGTTAAACAAATAGTAACAAATTTCTGTCTCTGGAGACATGCTCGATAAGGCTGCAAACTATTTTTTAGTAGTGGCTTATTTTTTTGAATGGATGAAGATCAGATTTTCAGTAATTAAACTCATAACAGATATAACCTCATCAAACATGTTTGAATACAAAGAACATTGTGCTTTAGCTGTTGCTTTCTTACAGTTAATTTCATTTTCCATCTGCTTCTTATCTGATCAGCAGGCATATACTGAGACTCATTGTATGATATGCGTGTAGCAAAAGTTTCTCTACCCAATGAAGATACAGTAAATTAGGCCAAGAGTTAAGGACTTACTTTAAAATATTTCATCTTTCTATATTTTTACTTTCAAAATAATTTCCAAATTCTCACTTCTCTTCGTTCCTGAATTGTTTTCCTGGTTTTTGAGTGTCAAAGCTCTAAATTGTTTCAGCCTGATCAAATCAGTTTTGGCTTTCAGTGATTGTGATCTTCAACAGGCTCATTGAGTCATTTTGATTCCCCATTCTTAAAAAAATCCAACAAATGTTTCAGACATCTCTGAATGCTCCTTTTAAGCAGATGTGATTCTGTTAGGCAAGACCAAATGACTCTTTGTTTACAATAAGAGTAAAGAAACTCAAGATATGGTCTCATATGTTTCCTACTGTACTGTTCCCATTACTATCCCACTTTAATGGCCATATGAATACTGATACTCCTTTGGCCAGGATTAACAACCCTTTTTTTCTAAGTGCTATTGGAGGCATGTTCCTGCCATGACCTATTTGGTACCAAGATGGAAGGGTTAGCTGTTACCTGAAGAACAAGACCGTTCACCATTGCCACTGTGACTGGGGGTGAGCCTGTGGTCTGTCTGGCAATCATTTTCAGCTCTTGCTGACATCAAAACCAGGACTTCAGTGGCACTTTGGGCTCCAGAGGCTGACTGGAGAAAATTTCTCACCTTGTCATATCTGTCAAAGAAGACCTTTTCATTTACTTTCAGACTAAGCTTCAATTTTTCATGTTGATGCTGTTGTCTAACCTAAAAGCTTGAATACTTTCACTGGGCCATCAGGGGAGGACTATGGTTAAGAACATGGAGGTTGTTAGCCCTGGTCCCTTCCTGCAGTAGCACAGGAGCTGCTATGCCCCATTTTGAGGCTCACAACAGCTTTCACATTGCTTCACATTCCAGAAAGGACAGTGGTTGCTTTCCTGAGGTGATTTCATAGGGCTTGGCAGATGCTGGCTTTAGCCAACACTAAAAAATTGCCATAATCCTCCTGAGAAATGAAATAAAGAGGATGAAAATACCTTCCAGAGCAAAGATGCTCCATAAGAGAAAAAACAGCATGCTGAAGTAATGATACTTTCTACTTGGTGCTGAACTCTTACACAGAAGGGTTAAACCTGAGAGTGTAATGTCTAGACATTACAAAGTTATCACGTATACCAATTCTTTACATCATTCTCATGTAATGCAATATGTACATTTACACTTTATATACAAATTTGCTTTATTTACTAGACATTTGAAAATCTCTTCATGCTATCAGTCCTTCTTTTCCTTTCTTTTATCTAGGGGAAGCAGATGAGGTTTTTAAAATGGAAACTTTCATCCAGCACCAAAAGATAGTGTTCTCTGGAGTAACAAACCCTTCTGCTTCCTGCTGCTGCAATTGCCATAGAAACAAAAATGCCACTTTACTGCTCTCCCTTCTATGTAATGAAATACTGCCATTTGAGGGGATTTAGAGGGTTGCATGCAAAGACATTGATGCTGCAAGGTGCTGAACACCCCTGGAGAGGTGCTGGGACTCTGGTTTCCAAGATATTTACATATAACACATCTAATGATTTTCAAAACCAAAGGAAGCTTGATGTCAAATGACTTCTGAGGATGTGATCCCTGTGTGTCTTTTAATTGTTGCTAAAAGGGCTGAAGGTCTTAATTACTGAAAATGTCTTCCCTGTGATTTTGAGACTATGTAGTTGTTGATGTGACTCTGTCCTGTTGCCTCCTTTTCCCCTTGTAAATGATGATTTGTTTTACTTGAGCAAAAATACCCCAAAAACATTGATTTCAGGGAAATAGGGTGGCTGGAAACAAGGAATAAATAGGTGGTAGCTCATAATGTAATGTAACAGAAGTCTATAGAGGATGATCTACATTAACGCACTTCATTTTCCAGAGCCATAGTTACATTTGCAGTCAGCTCCGGAAGTGTAAAATCAGTTACAAATTTGTGCTTTAAAATGGAAATGTCGCAGTCATCCTGCTTTCGATTTTAACATAATATTATATCTAAAGCAGATTCAAGGCTGAGTTGGACATAGCCTTGGGTGGCATGGTTTAGTGGGAGGTGCCCCTGCCCCTGGCAGGGGGTTTGGAACTAGATGATCTTAAGGTCCTTTCCAATCCTAACTATTCTATGATTCTATGATACTATGACTTAACGCATTTCCTGTTGTTACCGTCTGCAACTTCTGCTGTTTAAATAGTAATAGGTTGTTTTAAGTCTTCCTGGTATTTATCTGAGGTTAGAATAGATCGTGGAAGGCAGTCACTGTTGCAGCGCAGACAGATGCCAGTGCATCCCTAAGCACGTTGGTTTAACTTGCCCAGTTCTTACTATTTTCATGTCCTTATTTAAATCTTTCCCAGTCAGGTGGCTGAAACATGATGCATTTCTTATTTACAGCTGAAAGTACCAGAAACTATCCACAGCACGTGGGTAGATAACTGCCTAAAACTTGAATAAATTTTGGGTTTTTTTTTAGACCCACGAAGAATACAATTTTTTTACAGAGAAAGCAAACTGGGACAATAATAATCAAAGTAATATTTACCCCTTAATAACTGCCTATTTTTATACTGGTGCTAGAGGTTAATAACACTGTTATTTACTTCTCTGCCCAAAAATACTGAAGGATATGAAATGTAGCAGTCAATAAAGCTGAGCTGTCAGATAAATAACATTCATATTACTCTCTGACAAATTCTTTTGCTACACAGGGATATAAATAACACTAAGAAAGCAGTTTCTACATTACAAGTTTACTGATGTGTAAAATGTAATTTTAAAAAGAGCCCAAAGCACCAGGAGCGTGACTTGCTGTAACATGATGTATAGAAAGAGATATATGACATATCTAACACCTGTAAGAAGAAGGAACTGGGAGAGTGAGACATCTTTGTGAAGGTGGGATGCACCATTAAAGTGGAAAAAAAGGAAAGAGCAACTTCCATTCAGAGAAGGAATAATAGCTTTATGGACTGAACAAAGCTTCAAAATAATAATAATGATAATGTTTCTGTTTCTGTGTTCACAGTCCTCAGAGGGATGGATTGGTCAGGAGCAGACTGGCTTTCAGTAAAATTGCATTGTGCTATGTTAAGAACAGAGTGTGTGATGAGTTCCTGATGCAGCACAGGATATTTATCTCTGAGGGATTTTTTTTCCATAAGCCCCCAGGATGGACCACTTCAGCAGTGAACAGTCACAAAGAGGGACACAACAGTGTAATTTAGGCTAAACTCTGACCTTAGAATAATACTTAATTGGTTTAGCCCCTTGAAAGTGAAAAATACCACTATTTGCATTTTTACATTGGGTTTTGGAGTGATGTGGTGAGAAGAGAGCTAAAAGAGGTAGGTAGGTAGGTAGTAGGTAAGTAGCTCCAGGGGGACTTTGGGGAATGGCTGTGTGGCCCTTTTTAAAGTGCTGCATAATATGATTCTTTGAATGACTGCTTCCAACAGGTTTTCCTTTGGAACGTATTGAATAATTACTTCCCTCCCACAGTCTGAGGTGCGTATTTACAAAGAGCTCTTGTCCTGCAAATTGCCATATGATGCGTTTTCTGCTGTTTTGTATCATTAAAGAGATTTTCTGCACTTTGTTACCCATCAACATGTGCAAATTATTGAATTTTCAATTCCCTGAAAATCTGATTTAGGGACATGTCAGTCTTGTCTAACGTTTGGTGCAATAAAGAAGACTCTGCTATCATCCATTAAAGACCTCAGTAACATCTGCTTTGCATGGGGAAAAGGGAGGTGAAAGTAGGATAAAGACGAAAAAGGGTGGACTATCAGCTAGTGACCTCGCAGTTGAGCTTGACTATTGCTGAGGTAGATGACTATTCTTGAATAGTCCTGGATTTTGCTTTTTTATGAGAGACAATAAAAGATAATTCAGGGTTATTGTCTATGATGTTAATATTTTGAAACTTCTTGGAAATATTATGTTGACATTTTTAGTTCTGTGTTTCCAGAACAATTGTATGTATCTCCTCTTGCCTTCTATCTCCTCAGAGCATTAACAAGCACACAAAGAAATGAGAATAGAGAGCTGTTTCTATTCTCATATATGCTCTAAAATCCCAGAAATGTCTTTGTCTAGCTAAGAAAATCTGTAGCACAAACCAGAAGAGTCAGTGTTTAAGCTGCAGCAGCATAATGACAAGAATGGGCAAGTGTACTGACAGATAGGACTAAATAGATAAGCAATACATTTCAATCAGATCTTAATGCTGTGGGATTATTTACATGCAAGTGGAGAGATGTCCCTTCAGACTTTTCCCTACTAATGGCCAAAGCATTTTTGTAATCCACACAATTTTGTACTCTGTCTTCTTCCAAGAAAATAAAGAAGTTACTCAAATTAATATTAATTAAGGATATATGAAAGGTATTTCTGCAGCAGAGGAGTGAGACCTCTCTAATTTCTTTTAAAATGTGCTTCAGACATGGTAGCTGCCATAATAAAAAGGATCCGTTTTTCAAATATTATGAACATATCCATTTTGGGAAATCAAAACAAATATAATGTAGACCTGTCTTTGTCTTAGATAAATAGTTCTTTTTGTGGCAAGCCCTGGAGTATTTAGAGCAACCCAGCAAAGTCCAATGAAGTGTCAGCTCAAGCCAGGAGCATTATTATTTATTGGCAGTTAGGAACTTCATCACTTACAGACATCAGTGGAAATACTACTGATGATTGATACTGATGGCAATGATGATTACTCTAGCAATGAGCTTAATTAAAATAATGAAGTACTGTTGCACAGAACCTGATTGTTGTCCAGGTAGGATAATGTATAAGCAGCAGAAGGAAGTCATCAGCTCGGAGTGCTTCATATTTCAAGTGTGACATGGCTAGGGCAGCAAAGAGGCATTGTGTGGCATTTCTCCACTATTCCTGCTCCATCTCCTATGTGCATACACAAAGAATTGCTGGAGTAGACACTGCAGTGATTGCTTCTTAGATATTAATCCTGACTCTCTACCATAATGAAGTGTATATTGGTCATAGTGGTGGTATTGCTGTTTTTTATAAGATGCTGCAAGTCTCTGAGAAATTATTTTGTCATTATTCTTTGGGGAGCTCTTCTCTGACCATTTAGTTGTGACTGTTTAATTGATCTTCATCTGCCACAGTGAATAACTCATGCAACCAAAGGTTATAAGGGACCTGGAGGAAGAAGGAGAGAGATTTCTGACCTCTCTTGTTCTTGGTAGCCAATGCCAGAAAAAGACTCAAGCAGTACAGTATAACATCTCATTATTCTATTCTATTATCTGTGCATTTAAATGCTCAGAATACAGATGTAAACTTTGAACCATCCAGGCTGACTGAGCTGGTCTCAGACCTAAGTTTCCCACAGCATAGGGAGCAGCTATAAAGACCTTGGGCATCTCCAATCTTGGAATAAGAATATCTTCATTTATAAAGCAGAATACTATCCCCATATTCTAGACATTCTGGATCGTGTTAATTAAGACAGTAAACTGTAATAAACATTTAAGGCCAAGTTGATTATAAGGGCTTTTATAACAAGATTTGTATTTCTGGCTGGTGTGGCATAACGATTCAAGGTTAAGCAGGGATTATTTAGAAATCATTTAAAGAATCACACATCTGTTGTAGTAGGTAAGATGTGGACACTCATAGGAGGAGATTTCATAAGAGCTTAGGAAAAAGCCTTTTATGAGCAGGAAAAATTCAACTGTGCAACCAAATTAGGAGCTAAGTCTAGAGTGGTCACCACAGTTGTGTCATTGGTATGGTCTAATTTTGGATATCCTGTCACTTGTCCTTCCTTATTTCTAGGTCAAAGATTGATGATGTTTAATGTTATGTTGCCTGGAAGCTTGCATCTTGTCCCTTTGCCTGTCCATAGTTTATGAACATGACAAGTGTTTGTTTTTCTTCCCTGCTACTTTCCACTTACTTTAATTCACTGAGCACTTCCCTTTGCACTCATATCGAAATTTTGAATATAACCTTCCACTTGAATGAGAAAATACTGCGAAGCTAAGCAGTATTTTGTATAAATTACACACTCTGCAAGTGAAAAAGAAGAGACAGGTGATGTCCAGATGAAGGAGAAAGGACGAAACTTAGGCACTTGTTTTACTTGTACAGGGCATTCATGCAGACTTCTCCAGAGGGTGTACCCTCACCAGCACTATTCCAATTGCTGTTCCAGTACCACCAGTATCCTCTTGATTTATGGCAATAAATTAATTTGACTGAATAGATTACCTTTTCTCACTAGTTAAGCCTATACTGTCCCTGTTAAGAGGAAGGGAACTACAAAAGCGATATGCAATCAGCTGAATAGTGATGATTGTAAAACTGGTTTCACATAAGATAATATCAGTTTGAATTTTCTTGCGCATACCAAGAAGGTATATTTGCCTTTGCAATGAGATGATTTGCCTGTTAAACATCAAACCACACAAAGTGCCAACTGCAGAGTGGGAAACCGCCTAAATCCTCTAACAATTGTTACAGGCAATCATACAGATTGAGGTATAATATTTTTTAAAGAAGGGAGAAATAGTTCAACAGATGTGTTTGGCTAAGCTATTCTCAGGAGAGGGTGGCATTTTCAGACGGTACATTTGACCAGATTTTGTAGCACAATAAAATCTCTGCGGCTTTGTGCCTTGATGTACAACCAAGAAACAGACAACGGTTGCCCCATTTAGGCCATTTAACAAACTTACAGGGAAATACATTCAGCAGTAGTTTCTAAAGAATTGCACCAGGAGTGGAGCAGCAGAGAGAGACCAGAAGGGAAAGAGGGATGTGTGTGTGTGCATGTGCCTGGAGAGAAGTCATATGCAAGGAGAATTACTCAGAGGACAGGCGCAAGAGAGAGCTTCAGCTAAGCAGGAATAAGAAGTTTATTTGGTGAAAGTGAAGAAAATCTGTTGAGTTAACCAAAACTTTAAGGATTGAGCTGTGTTGGAAATGAGTGGGAGAAAACCCAAACCAGCATAAAGAAACTTGGTGCTCAAGACTAGAAATATGGGGGGTTACAAAAACAAGACAGCTTTACTCTCAAAGCAGATAGGTACTCAATTTTAAGTAATTGTTCTTAAATGCTTTATGAAAAAAGAAAATATACAACATGTAGATGCTTTTCTGCACACAACAGTGGTGCATCTTTTACAAATAAAGGCTTCAAAGATTTTCCACAGAATGAGTAGTTATTCCTGCAAAAATCCAAACACAGAAAGGCTGTAAATTTTCTTTTCAGACCCCAAATGTGTCTATGCAAACATGCTATTCATAATGTGGATTCTTCCCTTTCAAAGTTGATTCAACACTTTTGCCAGTGAAACAAGGAGTCTCAAAATGCACCATCATTCTTCAGAAAGAGATTCTGGTGTAAGGTCAAATATGTGAGCTGCTTAGGGAATTATGAGAAAAATCAAAGCACTTCAATGACTCTCAGAAAGCACCACAGAAATTCCTGTTAAAATGTTTGATTTGGGTTACTTTAATGCAAGGTTTCAGTTCTGCTGTTTTTTTTTTTTTTCATTGTGAGAAGATGACTGCTCAGTAGAAAACTTCGATGACAATCACTTTTGCCTCTGTCAAACTTCTGAAAAGACAAACTGATACCAATTCTTTTCTATCCTAATATTTATTTTTTTTTATGTGCAGGTGCAGAACATACACGTTTTATGCAAGCAGGTCATTACAAATTGTATCTTACTGTTAAAAATTACCTAACTGTTGTATCTCAAAACATAATTATAAATGAAAAGTCATGAGTGTATGAGAGCATTTCTAGCGGGGCTCTGTGGAGATTGGTTCTCTGCTAAAAAGAAATATTAGTAATTTTATATGGAATGCAAAAGTTATGAAGCATGTCTGATAAGGATGGAGGAAGTGGTTAAATAATGATGAGAATATGTCTGGTATAATGCTCATACTGTGATAAAATGGAAACAGTCAAACAATATGCATTTTAGCAGCCATTTACAAGGTCATACAGGTAGGAGGAGGTCAGGTAGAGAGAAGGCATACTATTAACACTGGAAAAGAAGTGATTTTGGAAAGGACTGGTTGGTCAGAGCAGACAGACAATTAAATATGATTTCTCAGTGTTAAACTATGGCTAAAAAACTTATGTGATATTTCAATATGTGTAACTGAGGATAGGAGGGTGATATTGTCTATAAATACAGTATCAGTTAATTCAACAGTAGACTGCTGTGTGTCTCTTTTTTAGTGTCCTTCCTTGTTAAGCATATCAAACCGTTGGTTAATAATCAGCTGTAAAAATAATCTGAGGACTGGAAGGTTTGCCTTATGAAAGAAATTCCAATATTTTAGCTTATGAAGGTGAAATTTAAGAGCCAACAGTTCTGGTTTACGAATATCCACCCAAAGAAAGGAGCTCTAAGTAACTCTGAAGCTTTTCAATCAACAAGTGCATAACAGGATCCATGCAGGAGAAACCAAAAAGAGAAAGAACTGAAACTAGAAACAAGCAGCTTTTAAGATGAACAAGACAGATCATACAACAGGCTGACAGCAGAGGAAGAAGTTTCCTACAACCTGATGTTTTAAAATCAAGATCAGATTATCCACTAATATTTGTGCTGTAGTTGAACTAAAAGAGTGTATCAGCAGCTGAGCACCTACAGGCCATGCAAGTGGTCTGCTAGGGTGATGCTTAGGCTCCAGATAGTCTTCACTGTTTGTGGATATATCAGAGGAGAACCATCGTATGTGACACATCATGGAGCAGACTGCCCCAGCATGTATCTGGTACTTATGAAGTTCAGAAACAAAATAAAGTAGCAGGAATAGACTGCACAAATGTTCTGCTGTTCCCTACAGACAGCATTGCACAAAGGGAGGAGAACAACCTCCCTTTGTGGAGGAGGAGGAAAAGGAGAGGGAGAATAACCATCACTCTTTATAAAAGTGAATAGTGAAGTAGCAATGCTGTAGAGAAGACAAAATAATTTATAAACCTGAGAGAAGGTCCTATCCAAATTAGGTGAAAATACGCTGATATTAATTCGAAGTAATAAATGGAAACTAATCTATAGAGGAAAGTTTAATTTGAACTATCTGGTCGTATGTGGTTCTGCTCTCACTTCAACCACCTGTCAGAGCCACCTGAAATAGCATGAAAAATAGTCAAAAAAAAGGATGAGAAGATAGACTAATGCAGGTACTGTTGTAATGGTGTGATATAAATTTTACTAGAATACTTTCATTTTCCAATCTAAAAGATTGGAGAGCTTGGAAACAGCTAAAGATGATAACCAATATATATATGATTCTTATTTTGAGAAGACTAACTTGAAGGAAAAGGTGAATTTAACAGCTAACAACAGGATACAGTGTCATGTCTAGCATGAAGGTGGGATGTCTGCACTTTTGGTTCCCCCTTATCTTGATTAAAAAATTAAAGGCAGTCAATATAATTAAAGGGCAACTTTTTTTTAAATTTATTTATTTAAAAAGTTCCTAACCAGTGTTGACACAAACCCTCATTTTAGCCACATACTTAACGGGACTGAGAAAGACAAGAGGCCTGACTAAATGGCCAGCATCATCTTAAACTGAATCTTAAACAGATTTTTCCTAAGCATGCAAATAAATTCTCATGCCTGAGGACAAAAGCCAGCCACTAGACGACGGAGAGCTAACGAGTAGCTTCCCTAAAGGAGCAGTTACTCCAGAAGGCCCCTGCTCAGCAGTTCTTCACCAGTTAGGAAAGCCTGTTGAGTGGAAATGTTCAAAGGGGTAGAAAACAATTAGGTGTGTAACTCCCATCCAAAGCAGGGGGGAGGAGGAGAGTCGAATGCCAGACTTCCACCAGGCTGTTGAAAATCTTCCCATGCCTGAAGTTAAGCATGTGCTTAAACGTCTTGGACTTTCATGGTAGAGACTGGACCCTGGATTAGAGGGCTCATGGAGTGGATCAGGCATGGGGAGCCCTATGCTGTTGTACAATAAAGCTGAAGTCTCTTTTCCTGTTGTTAATCTCTTTCCTGTCTGTTAGCCTCAAGGCACAGTGAAGAGTTAATTGATTTTCATCCAGGAAAAGAGGACTTCACTAAACAGTGCAGTCATGGAATTTTTTATTTTATTTTAAGCACCAGGCACACCTGCCAGGCTTCCAATTATTCCTCAGGAGGAGAAAGTCTACTGTTTTTCCTGTGAGGAAACTCTCTGATCCAAGCATTTGTCAGAGCCTTTACTTCATCTATGCACTGTGTTAATCTGTCTTCCCTTTTAAAGAGCAGCTGCTGGTGGAGGTTTTTGGGGGTGCCTGTCCTTTTGCATAGGTGTTTAAGGCATTTAACCAGAGAAAGAGGAAGCCAGGGCTAGTTGCCTCTTCAGCCAGGGGTGCTAAGAGCAGGGAAATGGCCCCTGCATCCCTGCTGCCTGCCCAGCAGTGAGAGAGACAAGGTTTTTGAGTCTCTTGGGGTGGGCTGGCCAATTGTCCTGGAAAGGAGCCCAGAAAAGGGGAGATTCCTTGACACAGCATTCTTTTAACTAGAAGCATTTTGTGTGGGACCTGACCCTGCTGCTGACTGCTGAGGTCTGGAAATGTCTCCTTGGCCAAGAGGCTAAGAGGCTTTTTGCACCATTTTTGTTCAGCGGCGTTAGGTATGAGGTTGAGCTCCTGCACAGGCTGTTGAAGCTGCATCAGGATGCTACCTCATTGCAAAATCTGGACCATTTTGGTGCAAGATCTCTGGGATAGCAGAGTGCTCCAATTCCCTTATGGACATCTGCTGGTACTGGTCTGGAAGTTCCTTAATTTGCTCCCCCAGCCCTAACCCAAACTATGTGGACACTGGGTTCTCAGTAACAAAGAAGAACCACATTTTGGTACTCAGCACCAAAAATTTCCCACTACAGCACCACTTCACATGTACGTGAAATCTTAAATCTTCAAAATCAGGCTAATTCTTATTTAAGGTACCTCTGTCCTTTTTTTATGTTTTTCATCATTCATGCATTGAGCTCTCCACAGTACTCTGCCAGAATATTTTTTGTAGTATTACATGGGGAAATGAAACTTATGAAAAGAAAGAAAAAAAGAAAAAAATAAAAGCCCGAAACCTAAATGCAAAAAGCAAAAAGCAAAAAATATCTGTGCTAAATTCAAACTTACACAGGAGGCAATAATGGCTCTGAATTTTGTTAAATACCAGCACGACTTCTGTTGTGTGTCTTGTACCCACTAATGGATTTTAACTTTATTACTATCCAGTTTTATTGGAACTAATCAGAAGACTGTAGGAATGAAAGAACTCCCACATTACTGAAACAGTTAATTTTTTTAAAGCCAGGCTACTGAAGTGCAAGTTAAAAGGGAGGAGCAGATCAAATCCATGTGCGGGTCATTTAAGAGCTCAGTCTCATTTTTGAAATATAGATTATCCAGGAGAACGTGAATTCAGCATTTCTATGTAATGTTGCTTCATTGATTGATCCCTCAGGCTAGCAGCACTTGGCTGTAGATAGATACTTAAAAATCAGTTTTAAAACTTTGCCATCTTTGAATATTTTATAACCTGTCAAAAAAACACCCAAACCAACCCAGTCAGAGGCTCTGCCTTTTCTCAAGTCCTGATAGCGTGGCAGCAGATCTTCAGCAGAAATGTTTTTTTTTTTTTCATACAAACGAATGGTAGTTGCCACGAAAGCACACTGCGAGTCATGACTCCAAAGGAATTCCTGGGTGAACAGTAGCAAAGGTGAAGCAAACAGCTAACAGCTGCCAAAACCAGCATGGAGAGTGCTGATGTCATCAGCAGTGCCATCACTTTGCAGGCAAAGCCTCCACTCAGGTCTTGACAAGTAAGGGTAGGAGGCTACGACCTTTAAATAGTCTACTTTAAGATGCATTTTCTGTGCGGTCTTTTTAAACCTCACTGAAGCCTGGTCAGGACCCAGCCTCTTACTCATCAGGTCCTTGTTTATGTTTATTTATAAGCTTTCCCATGAATGTAATCCTGGTAGTATGTGAGCGCATTATGTGTGTTAATGGCCTTGTCCTCAAGCTCTGCTAGGAGTGATGAAAGTGCAATTCCTCTCTCTGACAACAGGGATCTAATGCAAAGAGGGGTGAGGTGATGGTCCAAGGTCATGCACAGGGTCTGAGAAGGAATCTCTTGGGCTCCAGCCTCAGCCTTAACTACTGCTCTCCTTTTGGCTTAAATTATAGCTATTTACTTTGTTGAGAGCTTTCATGAAGCCTCCCAGGGGCAAGTCTAAAATATTTGTGGTATATCAGTAATGTGATAGACAACCAGATGGATACACACGTACACAAAGGTCAGGACTGAAGCTTTGTGAACAGTTTCACAGACATCCTTAGGGCTCCACCAGGCACTTTCTGTGAGCAATATGGAGACAATATCATCCAACAGACACAAAGCTGGAGGATAAATTTCTGGCTCCACCGTGGGCTCAGCATGGGAGTATTGGCAATTTACTTATTTTTCATGCAGCATACTGCAAAACAGACATTCTGACGCTAGAGCCATCCTGCCAAAGCCTTTCTGAACAAAACACTTGGATCAAAAGCAGTTGTTCGGATTCTGATACCCTTCATGAAATAATTTACTTTTCAAATCTTGTTACCCTAAAAATTCAATACCCTAAGCAACCATTCACTGAGGTACTGGGAATACAGCATTACACTTAGGTAGCAGCAGTAGCAACAGCAACAAGGTGTAATATTTGCCTGTTTGCCAAGGCCACCATTTGGGAAAAAACTGCACATGGAACTAGTTAACCCATGTGATAGTAAAATACTAGCAATCTGATTATGTTGACTTTTAATAAGCAGCCAGGAAAGATGAGAAAACACAAAGGAAATTGCAGTCCATCCTTAGGTATGCTGAAAGTTTATTACTCTCATCCCTTAAAAGACTACCGTGCTGTAGCATCAGAACTGACAGTCCAGGCTAACTGGCAAAGGATTTAAGGTTTCTGGACACATAGCAGCTGAAATTGAAAGTAATGTGGACAGAGGTGATGTGTTTAGCCTCAGGAAGCATGGAATTAATCTGTCTGCTGGTACAGAGTGAGAAGGGAAAAAGCCGAAGAGGGAGCAACGCCTTGTTTTGGCAACAGCAACCCACAGGAAGGCGGTGGTGGGGGAGAAGTGAGGGGGGTGAAGCCACAGCAAGTTTTCCCTTCAGTGTACCTAGCAGATTAACAAAGAATATGCTTAATTATTGCTTCCTGCCCACCTGCCTCGTTCCTTCAAGAACCAGAGCTCACTCAAATAACATTCACTCCCTTGGCAAATGCACCCCTAATGGAAGCAGTTACAAATTAACCAAGTCAGTTGCTTCTTTTACCTAGAAGGAATTGCAATTATTTTGCTCTACATTTTCCTCAGACCTGCTGGTGAACTTGTAGTTTCCAAGGATCAAAATCTGGATGTCATGCTGGAGTAAATCAGTGTTCAAGGCACTGATATTGTCTGCATTTACACAGGTCAGTCATACATCGGTTCTGGATGATCAAATTCACTGTCCTACTTACTGCCTTCAGTAACTCTGTGTTATCCTAGCCAGTGCTAAATTTAATTTTGTTAATAATTCATGGGTTGCCTTCAACATATGAATCTCTGTGCTACACAAATGACATGGAGTAATTAAACTACCTTTAAAGCACCTTGAGTGCTGTTGGCAGGAACAACAGCAAGTATTTAAAAGCATATTTAATACTGTGCACTGCCGGCATGCATGCTGGGAAACAAGCTCGCATCCCAGACCCTACCCTGGGCCAATCACAAGAGAATGGCTTAATTGGTTGATCATATAAATTACAGTCACTTAATCATTTTAATCACCACCAGCCAATTAGCTCGGAGTTATGTGCTCTGAGGTAACAGTTATGCAAATGTTTGTTCCACTGCAAGCTATTAACAGCCATATTTTCTATATCAAGCTGACAGTGACTGATGTGAAGAGGGAAGTGAAGAAATTGAGCATTTGTTTAATATAAACTTCTCTCCTTCTGGTTAGAATGAAGCAAATGATGGGAATGCCCTTAAAATAGAGCAGTTGTCTTTTTCATCATAGAAAATACCCTCCATTGATTATGCTGGTGTGGGCATGCTGAAGTGCTCTCCCACATGTTTTTGCAGAACAGTACCATGATTGCCCCAGTGTCCCAGCATCACTGTCACTGTTAATGAACCCTTTCACTAGCAAGATAGGAATAAATGTTAGCATTCAGTTATGGGAAATCTACAAGTGGGTGAAGACTAGTTGGTTATAGTCCATCAAGAGTGCGTGATTTTCTGAAACAGAGGTGTGACACCTTCACTGTGTGTGACTTTGGGTCTCTCCAGCTCTGTTTCTGTCAAAATCACCTGTAACTCCATGATCATAGTGGCATCATGCTTGCTTATGTGGAGATACTTGCTACTTGCAATAAGGATCAGAATTTATCCCCAGCTCTTTTTCATAGGTGAAAAAGTATAGATGATATTTTTCAGTACTGTATAGCTCATTTGCCACTGGATAAAATGAAGCAGCACAGCAAAACCCCAGATATAGGAAATACAGAGCAGCAGAAGCATCTCTGTTACAGTGGGACTAATGGGTGCATTGGAGCTGGAACATACAAGACTTTTGCGTGATACATTGGTATTAGTTTTGTTCAGGAAACACATTGTTCTTCCCTGTTGCCAGCTCAGCCTTGCTTGGTAAGGATGAAAAAGTTTCAGAGCTTCATTCCTATAATAAAGCTGCTATGGGAGAAAAAAAAAGTGGAGAGGAGGGGGACATTTGTTAAGATTACTTTTCTTGTAGTTTATATATTCATCAGCCAAAAGTACAATTACTTCTATATCTAGCAGATAAAGAGGGTGCAGCCGGCATGATTCACTAAAGGAGTAACACGTCTCTTGGAGCAACACTCACAAAGCATTCAGCACACATGCAAAATGCACTTTCTAATCTGGTGTGAGAGCCACAAATCACCCATTCCCAAAAATGCCTTGCTATCATCCAGTATCTGATCTAAGATGTAAGAGGGAAGGTTTCCACAAAACTCCACTGGCTTCAAAATATTTTAGTTTGATTTTGTGTGTGTGTGTGTGTCGCTTTAAAATATTTGGCATTGCAAAGTTCCATATTTGAGGCACTAAGAGAAGTGACTACATGTATTGCTGTCACCGGAGTTATGTCTCATGGCTTAAATTTAATGTAGACATCAGTAGAAAGAATAATAGTTTTAAGCAATGGTTATTTGAAACCAGTTAACCTGTTGTACTCTATAATACTCAATTAACAAATTACTACTACATCTATTAGTCATTTATTAGTCCTTTATCAGTTACTCATAAATAGAACCTTAATCCAAAGCACAATCATTTTGTCTATCTAAATTAACAGCCATTCTGGAGAGATGATGTACGAGTTAAGGATAAAACAGGACAGAGGGACAGATCTTGTCAGGTAGAGCAGAAAATTCAAAATCCTTACTATATATTAATCAACAGAAAAAACAACTAGGTGCCGAAAAGGCTGTTCACTACGTGCTTCCTCTTCGATGCAGGGGAGGAGGAAAGAGATATGTTTCTGAGTTTCAGCTCATGATGCCATGAATAAACAAGCTATATACATATTCTAAGTAAAGCACCTTAGCAAACAAAGCTCTACGAATAGGTTGCCATCTCTGAAATGCAAAATTCTAGGAAAAAACCTGCTGCTGCAGCTGCAGATGGGTCTGTACATGCAAACCAACTCAATGCCAACTAGTAAAGTCTATGGTAAAGGCAGCCAAGCTGAATGGCAACCACCCAGAGGGCAATTCCATTCATATTATGTCTGTGAGCTACGATAATATTTGCATACAAATTTTATGGAGGAAATTGTGATTAAAGCCTTGATCTTATAAAAAGACTAGACCAAGCAGTGGTCTGCGCTTATAGAGACGGGATCTGAGCCACACCACATAAGCACAGTGCTGTGCTGGAATGGATAACACAGCCGTGAATGGCTTGGAGACCAGTGTCATGGCTGCAGGATAATTCAGACCTGAGGCTCAATACTAAATAAGACCAGGCCAGGAATGACACATCGCCTCTCCTTGTAAAGGAATTAAATGCTTCATTTCATAGTTCTGGTGCCCCAGTGCTATTGCATCTTTTGATGGCCTCATTTGGGGGAAATCCTGAAAAATGCTTCAGTGATACTTTTAAATTTCTGCCTTAGAGCGATACTCTACCTTTCTATGGCATCAAGGAAGCTATGGTCGAGTAGTGACATCTTTCAGCTGTGTTGACAGGATCCCCTGGCCTTTGCTGTGCCCTTGGCAGAGAAACTTATGCCTGGTAAGCACTGCTTCCTCTGTCAAGGTCATTCTGCAGCTTCATAGATGTACTCTGCCTGAAATAAATTAATAACAGACACACCTATCAATATTTATTACAATTACTCAGGCAGAATGTAAAACAAAGGCTTCATCCATCACTGGCATGCAGTCAAACCATTGCAATGACCCCAGGACCAGGCCCCCCAACCTTTACCCTGGGTAAATGGTGTTATATCCTCTCAGATGCAAGGGTTGGAGCTGTTCTTCTGCATCTACAAGAAAGGTGGAGCCAGGTAAAGAGTCCAAACAAGAGATCTTCCTGCAGAGGAGGGAGAGAGCTGCTAGGGCTCTAATTAGCTTCCCACTAAAATATTTCCTAGTGCCAAAGAGGAAGTGTGTTGTCTGGGATATTCATTTACCCTGTTAGGCTGAAATCCACCAAAATCTTTCTATAGCCCACATAGCAGAGGATATCTTTACAGTGGTGGCTGTACAAAACCACTCATTTCAGTAGCAAGATGATCATATCATAGTCAGTTGCTTTTCAGCTTTAAAAAATAAATACAGCTGTGATATTTTATGTGTGTATGTACTCTTAAAAGCCTTTGAGAGAAAAAATCATGTTATTTCCTTGCTAGTTTATTGAATGACCACCAACTGTTATGTTTTATCTTCTGCTACTGAGAAAATGTTTTTGTGGATGCTCGAGAAGATGCTTTAATGTCAGGTTTTCTTTATTTCTTTACTAGCGCTATTGTTTTCCTGTTCCTACATGCACTTCAACCAGTGTGCGAGGAATGCCAGATCAGGCTTCCTTAAAATTAGGCTTAATTAAGCCAGGTGGCCTTTGATTGTTAACGACTGATTAGAAAGCAAAGGACAGATTTACAGCAAATTAGTCAATAACTGAACTTTTTTCCTTTTAGTAAAAGAGATCTCCTTTCTGCCTGTTGTTATTTTTTTATTCCGAGATGCCTGTATTTATGTTACTATATCTCAACAGAAAGGTTTTTTTATTCTATTGACAAACCCGTCCCTTAGAAAAGAACATAATGCTGCTGCTGGTTTAACTGATTAGTGATAGCGTTGACTATATTAAATATGATAATAATCTCAATATATTGTCATTTAGGTACACGATGGTGTTTGTTTTCTGCTTGTAGGGAAGTCACACTCTACCACACTATTTGTTTTCATTAGTGTGTTGAGGGTGGAGAGGTACATCGGTGCATAACCCCAGGGCAGGAGCAATCCCCACTCAGGAACAGTGCTGTGCAAATCCTTTTCTCTCCGATATTTCTAACCTTACAATGAGCACAATGAATCTTTGACCTGCCTTAAGCAATAGTGTGCCTAAGGAGTGGCTTGCATCACAAACTCGATCAATATTTGTTTCAGGCATTTTAGTCCAGACAGGCAAATTATCTGAGGTTGCGAATGCCAGCAAACACAGCTAGGCAGTTAGACTTAAATTCAAGAACGGGTCATGGCATCAAAGTGCAGTGCTACTGGAAGTTTGGGCACCTTAGGGAGCAGCATCCAGGTAGGGGCTTTCTGAAACTCAGTTTTGGCCTGAATTCCTGTTTGAATTGAGGTTTGGATGCTAGTATGTCCACTAGCTGCAATACCAATTACAGCTTAGCAGCAAGGTAGTTCTGAGAAAGATCCTAGCCACTTCCAGTTTTAGAGTCCTAAATATTTTTGGAAATCTGGCTCAATAATCAGCTGTACAGAGAAGCATCTTGCAGACCATTGCCAAAGCACAGGCTTTTCTGTCATTCTTCTTCCTCATCTCCCTGTCTCTGACATCTTCACCAGGCTGCAGGAAGCAATAAGCAGCTGAATAATGCCTAAACCTGAGATATGGGTGCATGGAAGAAGGCTGGTCCTTGTGTGACCTGCATTTTGAAAGCAGATGTCAAAATCAGGAAGGAAAATAATTTGACCCTGTTTTTCTGTGAGTGTTAAGTACAAAAACAAATATATACTTCAAACAGCAGTATAGATGGGTGAGCCGTGCCTTGGGCATGTCAAGGCGTTGAGTTCACCCAATAGCTATTCCCCTTTGGTACAGGGCATGTTTTCGCAACTGCCGATGCAAAGGCAATCTATGACTGCAGATTTCTTGAAGGCACTAGGAGCTGCAAACTCCCCTTTGAATTTCTTCCTTTGCAGTGATGCTTGTATGGATTTGAAAGATGCTCAAGGGTCACAGCGAAGCTAAGACAAAATCACAGCTGTAATGGTTAAGAAATGTAGCAACAGAAAGGACACGGTTAAATTAATAGGAGTGTTCTGTTGTTCAGATCTGGGAACATGGAATACAAGCCAGGTCTGGGCAGTGAATGTTAAAGCAGCAGTAAAATGGGCAACATTAAAAGTATAAAAGGACTATTATAAGCTCCTGATTTAGCCTTCTTAATAAAAACTGAAAGCTGGCATTGCTTCCAGGAAGGGCTACTGAAAGTGTGACTGTGTTAGTACAGGTGGGGCCAGAGAGAGGGAAGGGAAGAGAAAACAGAGCATTAGGAGAAAGTGTGTTTTTATTGTCTGATTTTTGGTTTTATTAGTGAAGTCTGTAATGAAAAAGGTCAGCTGGATTGCTCCACTTTACATAGTGAAGGAGAACCTGAAGTGTCCTCACAGGGAAAGAAGGAACTCATCTTTTTAACATGCTCCATTTTATATCTTTGAATCCACGTATTTCAGGCCCCAAGCAACAGCCAAGGCAGAAATTAAACTGAGGAGAAGATAAAAGAGTTTTCTTTCTTCTTTTTGGGCTGACCATAAGTAAGAAGTCATTTGACCTCTCTTAAGGCTATTTGATTGTGCACTGAGGTAAGACAAATGACCTTGAACTAGCTGTGGGCTAAAAAAAGCAAGCTACTCTTAGCAGCCCACAAGAAAGGACTTGTCCTCTGGAGGGCTCTCTATCTTTGCCTCTGTTGACTGCACAAGGGCCTTCATCAGCTATTCTTCCTCACTGAAGTTGCTTAGCTGCATGCCAAACTAAGGTGCTGTGAATCTAGGGACACTGTGGAATAAATCATGACCTATAAGGTTGTGAGTGGCTCTTGTCGGCGCTACTTGCACTGAAGACCACAACTTCTTCTCTGTGTCTGCTACACTTCTAGCAACATGCCACCGGTCAGGAATTCAAAGCACTGAAGGCCTGACCCTACCCTTCACATTGGCTCGAGACTCTATTATTAGCTCATGGCCAGCAGAACTCTGTTCTGTTTGTTCTTTTCTCATACAACGTATATTGAATTAACTAATGAATTTTACCCCGAAGAACTCTGTCTTCTTCCCATTGCTCTTTCTCCTTTAACCCTTATGCACAGCATCTAAAATAATTGAGAGCTAGAGTTAAAATAGCTAAAAAAGAAACAGCTGTTGACCCTGATCTTTCAACTGTTCCTTTCAATTTTAGTTACTCTTGTAAAGATTTTTAATGAGGGACATACAGTATTTTTTATTATTTTAACTAATTCCAATTATTTAACTAATTAAAAGAATTATAGAATCATAGAATAGTTAGGGTTGAAAAGGACTTCAAGATCATGTAGTTCCAAACCCCCTGCCAGGGGCACAGACACCTCACACTAAACCATGCCACCCAAGGCTATGTCCAACCCAGCCTTGAACACTGCCAGCTATGGAGCATTCACAACTTCCCT